>JBBBWG010013890.1:33616-46468 GCA_037176905.1 Azolla pinnata
AGGTGCGGCTCGATTGCAAATGTACAACAAACATGGTTAATGTTACATGACAACTTGTTTGGAAGGAGTGCGTGTCTGTGAAAGAAGGTATGTTATGTATCTATGTATAGATGTTTTTCTGCATATTATTATCAAAAGCATGCCATATTTCAAAATAGCAAAGCAAAGTTTGGTTATGGACTTGCCTCCAAGCTGAGCGCCGCAACTCGGCTCAGTGAGTGGAAGGTAGTTGGATGAAACGAGTGGCCTCGATTTGTCTCGCAGTCTCCTGGCCATGATCACATGCCAATGGTTTTTGACAGCATTGTCGGTCCTTCCAGGGAAGAGCCTGGCGATGGTGGCCCATTTGTTACCATGGAAGCGGTGTGCCCCAAGCAGCCTCTCCTCTTCCTCCTCCGTGAACGGCTTCCTGTTGATCCTCGGATCGAGCTGGTTAAACCATCTCAACCTACAACTTTTGCCTGCAATTGTTTGTGCACTGTCTTTCTCATGTGGAGGATGCTGCAATTTGCATTGAACTCAAATCCATGGAAATAAGCAGGGCATACATGTCTGACATTTTCTATATGATTACCAATGCATCCATCCCTGGGTCTAATTTCTGATCTTTATAAAGAGATTGTTGATGCATGCATGACCATCATACCATGATGAAGGTAATCAGCCAAAAGGTACCAGACCATTTGGATTTTGCACTAGGGTTTTAATTACTTCATCAATTCGAAATCATCAGCACGTGCAAAGAAGTAACTTGACAATGTATCCCTAGCTTGATTACACTTGGTTTTGGCCACCGGGGTTTTATTCATCGAAGTGAAATCTAGTGTGTTTTGCATGACCAAAGTGATGAAGGTAACAGCCAGCACAATCTGATCAGGGCATGCCCTGTTGGACATTCTGTATTTGTCGCAGAGCCTACAACACTGGAGATGATTTAGCAGACTCTGTATACCGGAAGAGTCTCACAGTGTTGCCTGAATAAGCTCATCGCTTTGCTCTAGCATCTAGTAAGAGCTTTTTGGCTGTGTGAACATGAGGAAGGAAAGCATGCTATGGGCAACGAACAAAAACCTGTGCAAATGGCATCTGATTCTCGGTAATTGGAAGTAAGATAGCAGTTCCTATGACCAGAAATATGAGTCTAACATGATGCACATAAACTTTAGATTTGGAATGACTTGGGTAATTGATTGTTAATTCTGCAGATTGGAAACCTTAAACCCTATCTGGTTGCATCCATTCCAGATTATGGTGGTCTAGGTTGTCATAGACCCTTCTAAAGAGATCAAGGAGGAGATCTAAGTATCCTGTAATACGGTGATTCGGATTACAACTACAGTTGCTGATCATGGGTGAGGGAGCTTTACAATGTCGTGTGTAGTGCCATGATTCTCTGATTCTAATACCCCTTAACCTGTTCTAATCAACCCATGTAATCGAGGTTCTGAGATTCTATCCTCGAAACAAATGCAGATTCTATTACCCCTTGCCTGTTCAAATCAACCCTATGGAATAGTCTGAGGTGGTGGTGAGATTCTATCCTCCAATTAATGTATGATGTTGAGATTCCTGAGATTCTGTTACCCTTGCTTGTTCATACATCAATCGATACATCGTGTTGAGGTTCAGAGATGCCGTCTCCACACATACGTGACATTTTGAGGTTCTGAGATTCTATTCCTACCTTGTTCATATCAATACATGGTACAGACATGTATCTACTTCTCTACTCCAAAGCACGTCAATCCATGGCCCTCAAATGTGTGGCATTCTGGCTATGGAAAAAGAATCTTATATGTATATCTCCGATCTTAGAGGAGGAGAAGAGGATCTTAGTATAGATTCTCTGATCTTAGTGGTTGCAAGAATGGGAATCTTATATATATATATGTGTATTCTTTGATCTTGCAGAGGAGGAGAAGAGGACACCTGATCTGCCCTGGAGCTTCTCTGCGATCAGGTTCCAGTTCTGGGGCCCATGCTCCGCCACAATCTCTCTGAGCTTATCATCTTCTGATGGCCGCCAATGGCCTCTGGGACAATGCTGGAGCTTGCTGCTCGCCTGAGCACAGGCAGGCTTCTCCCTGCTCCTGGAACCGCCGGAATCATCGCCTCCACAGCCCATCGCATTGCTCGCCTCCTCGTCGCTGATGGTGCTCTTAGCACCGCCAGCAGTACTAGATTCCTCTTCCTGTTCGAGGAAGCATCTGGGGTAGCTGGGGCCATGGGTGGGCAGCAGCAGCAGCGGTGGCGGAAGCCAATCCGTGGGTTCTACGAGTTGTTGGGTCATTAAGAGATTGTCGGATCGGTGGAGGAATAATCGAGGGTCGGTGACAAGATCAAACGGAGCTGCTGCCACAGCCGTCGGGTCCATCTCCTGCAATCTTCTTCTTCTTCTTCTTTAGGTTCTTCTTCAGATTCTTCTTCTGTCTTCAGATTCTTCAGATTCTTCTTCGGATTCTTCTTCTATCTTCAGATTCTTCAGATTCTTCTTCTATCCTCAGATTCTTCAGATTCTTCTTCTATCTTCAGATTCTTCTTCGGATTCTTCTTCTTCTTCTTCTGCTTCGTCAGATTCTTCTTCTTCTTCTTCTTCTTCTTCTTCTTCTTCTTCTGCTTAGTCAGATTCTTCTTCTTCTTCTTCTTCTTCCTCTGCTTCGTCAGATTCTTCTTCTTCTTCTTCTTCTTCTTCAGATTCTTCTTCTTCTTCTGCTTCTTCTTCAGATTCTTCTTCTTCTCTTCAGATTCTTCTATCTTCGCATTCTTGTGCTGCTGCTTCTCCGCCGACGATCAAGAGAGGAAGAATCAGAAGAAGAAGAAGAAGAAGAAGAAGAAGAAGGAGAAGATGGTGGTGATGATGATGACTGTGAGGTGGAATTCAGAGGAATGGAAGCAGCATTTTGGGCGCAGGAATTGGTTACGATGAATTGATTGATCAGGATCGATGGGAAGAAGATGATGGATTCGATTCGATGGATCGAATTGGGAGGCATGATCTGATCTGATCCGTTACCGGGCGGTCTCGCATTGATTGACGAGGGTTTTCAAAAATTCTGGGAAATTCGGATTCAAAACCGGCAGGCGTTCCTGCGAATCCTTGGGCATGGCATCATATACGCACCGTATATTGCAAATCGTCCACGTATACGTATGCCCTTATGTATAAAATCCAGAGGTATAATGCGTATGTATGTGTGTATGTGTGCAATGTACGAGGAGGATGTATGTAGGCATACACCGTATGTACGTATGCATGAGATGGATGTATACAGGTATACCGTATGTACGTATCCATGAGATGGGCCGTATGCATGCATGCATGTACGAGATGGATGTATGTAGGTATACCGTATGTATGTATGCATGTACGAGATGGATGCATATAGGTATACCGTATGTATGCATGCATGTACGAGTTGGATGTATGTAGGTATACCATATGTATGTATGCATGTACGAGATGGATGTTTATAGGTATACCGTATGTATGTATGTAGGAGATGGATGTGTATAGGTATATCGTATGTATGCAAGTACGAGATGGATGTGTATAAGTATACCGTATTATGTGATGTCTGCTTGTATGAGATGGGTGTACATACGTATGATGTAATTGTATGAATGTATGAGACGGGTGTACATATGTATGATGTAATTGTATGAATGTATGAGATGGGTGTACATATGTATGATGCAATTGTATGAATGCATGAGATGGGTGTACATATGTATGATGTAATTGTATGAATGTATGAGATGGGTGTACATACGTATGATGTAATTGTATGAATGTATGAGATGGAATGTGCGTTGTGTATGATGTAAATGTATGCATGTGTGAGATTAGCGCATGATGTTGTGTAATGCATGATGATCGAACTCAGGACAATGCACCAAAGTCTGGATGTATGAGATTCACGTATACGTATGATGTGTGCTTGAGGTTCTTGTATATGGAGGATTATGCCTGTGGGTGTCGAGGTGAAGATGTTGGATTTCAGCTGAGTTTGCTCATGCTTACTTTTGCCTGGGCTTTGCTGGATTGTTAAGGTTCCTTTCTAGAGCTCGACAATCCCATCGATGATATCAACACTTTCGATCTATGATTTCCTATCTTGGGCACGGTTGCGGATATGAATTCGTCATTGCATGCATAACTACAATTGATCAGAGACAACATCCCCAACATAAGATCCTTTACTTGAGCAGCTGGAGCCCTTCCATGGAAAAGTGATAAATATAGATGTAATCGTTATTTCCATCTACGTGAGTAACAACTGTGAACTGATTGTGAGACGGATTCAATGGCTTTTTCCCTCGATCCCATAATGGTTACAAGGGGCTGATTTCAAAAGGATTTGAAGCTATGGATTGAATGCTCATTAATCCTACAACAGAAGACACAATTAAGAAAGTGTGTGTTATTATTTCGCCACGATCAAAGACCGAATTTGCGAAATTTTTATAGCCGCAGCTGCTGCTGCCATTCACGAGATTTGTAAGACAGAAATGGGCCATTTGGACTGCATACAATGTGTTCGATGATCAAATTTATGTAGCCAAGAATCAAATTTGAGACGCATTCAGTTGAGGAACACAAAGTTGGAGTTCAAACTTTTGAAAGGATTTCATCACATACAGGTCTGGCTGTTTCAAACAACATATGCAAACTGAACAAGCTCAGGAATGTACCACTGACGTGGCCCAAGGTTTGAGGGTCTACACTGTCTTCCAATAGACCTGAAATTCTATCAATACTTGTGTCCCGAGCTGATATAGTGATGAACTACTGAATCCTGTAGAATCTTCATCAAATCTGGTGATTTGATACACCTAGGTGTTTTGTATTGTACAGGAGATACTCCAGATTCGAGGCTGTGAAGCATGACCTTTTGGAAAGTTCCTTTCTGTACAACATACAGCCTAAGAGGAGCAATCGTTCCAGCTCGTCTCCCTCGCTGATAAGGATCATTGAATGATAGATCTATGTTGTTACAGCATTGTGCCAATATTGAATCCTCAGCAGAACCAACAACATCATCACTGAGCTCCCAAAAGACGGCATAATGCCCTGGTCTCGAAGAATGGTCAGCATAACCAGTGAAGTCTACTAACCTCATTTTCCCACTCCCCAAGATCTCCGAGGCTTGATTATTCACTTTCAGAAACTCCCTTTCGTCAGTTTTGTCTGTGTTCAAGCTAAATACTACATTCTTTCGCCTCACAAAAGCAAATTGAGGTGATTCATGGTAAAATCCAGTGATGCGGACAATATCACCAAGCCGATATCGATAAAGACCTAAAAAAGAAATAAAAAAAACTAAGTTAGCAACCGAAACATCAAATGAAAAATAAAATACAAGAAACAAAAGTACGATTGGTTTTCCTCTGTTCTTCCGAATTCCCCTAAAGTTTTCATTTTAATGCTGTGGACTTCTTTGGTCAAGCGTTGAAAGAGTAGGTATATGTGCTATTAGTGTGATAACTCAGTCACCTCCAGTCAAACCATTTGAGCAAACATACATTTTTTTTTCACCTCTTCATTCTGCCAATGATCATGAACAGTATTTAGAGAAATAAAAAGGCAAACAAAAGTTTTTGAAATTTTTCCTACAAGAGAAAGGTACCATAGATATTTTTCCTACAAAGGAAAGGTACCACACAAATTACCTGCAACAGTGGTGACAATGACTTCATATTCTTCACCAATTTGAACACCTGTAATATCAACTGGTAACTCGGTCCCTCCTTTCTGCTCCATAGGAAAAAATTCAAAGTATGCCGCATCGGGAACCAGTGTAAAAGACACATGCTCAGGTGGAGACTTGGGGTTCAAATTGATACCCACAGTGCATTCAGATGAACCATAGTCACCACAAACTAGCGGTATTTTCCCAGCATAGCTTTTCAAGTATGGAACATAAGGTTCCATGGACCCAGTCACAATTGTATGAATATATTTGACATTTGGCCACAGCCGTTCGATAATACCAGACCACCCCTTCTCACACTCTTCTCTTATTTTTTGAGAAAGTTCAAGATTAGGAGAAAGAAGCACTGTTACATCTTCACGAGCTGATTCATCAGTGACATGAGCATTACTAAGAGTGCCAGATTGTATATCAATGCATATGTCCTCCCACACCTCTTCCAACATCCTAAAAGCCTCTGTTATCCCAAAAGCAAGAAATGAGGATATTACTCTAACCTCTTCTGCTCGAATCAATCCACAAAGAAGATGGCAATACATGGACTCTCGCACATTTGATCCTAGTACTACACTCATTGGACTTGTCCATTGGGGTAGGCTTTTCGATAGATTCCCGCCACGTAAATGAAGAGAACTTGCCGCTCCAATTCTGAGTCCCTTTTTGGTTGTGAGAACCTTCCCGGCATAAATGAAGTAGAGAGTCCTGCCCCCATCCGTCATTGGAAATTCACTGAGAGACTCTAAGCCAAAAACAAAAATGCCACCTATTGGTTTGAAAAGAGACATAAAGTGGTATGACATAACAAAGACGATCAATGCTGGTAGTGAAATTGAACATCAGTTAACTTCAGAAAAATCTTTGATTTTCACATCCCCAAACATTTATTGTTCCTACACTCGTGCTCATCTCCACTTGCTCCCCCGCAATACTCAGTCAACACATGCTAGTTATGCATGCATGTCATCAATTTGTTCCTTTTCTCTGTAATGGTGTGTTAACAGGGTACTCAATCTATTTAGGGAAACGAAGAAATTTTGGGGGTTTTATTATCAATGCAATACATGCACATCGGAGAAACATTGACCTATTTCCTATTGCAATCCCAAAAGAGACAGAGAAAAGGGATCAATCAATCATGCATTGCTCGAAAATCCCACATATGATTGAAAAAGAAACGACGAATCAATCTCACAAATGCTAAAAGAACCAAGAAGCTTTAATAAAATTGCATGTTTCTTCCACATAACGTTTGAAGAGCAAGTTTGATTGACATAAGTGGATGACTTGAACACATACATGCTCGAAATTCACATGCTAATCAAGAAAGGAGGCTGTCCAAGAATATTTTAGGGAAATGAGAAGACTCGAGACCACTCAGAGAAATGCATAAACCATTTGAGACAATTTCTGCACCTTTCCCCGGACATAATCCAATGCAAAATGCACTGTGAAACCACATTAACCTGTTAAGAAGTGCATTACTGAGGAGGAATCTTTTTGATGTTATTGCTCGTGACTCTTCAGTTGCAAGGAGAATTTTCGGTTTACCACCAGATGTACCTGAACTGGAGCCAGCAGTTTCAAAAATAAAAGGTTAGACATTATTTTTCTCATTGTATGGACATTCACTTTCAATGCTGGATTCCTTTCTAATAATTCGATTTAAATTGGTCATACATTTTTTTTGGAAATCTTTTATCCATTTCAGTATGGCTTGGGCTCAGAATTTCTGCGTGATTGACTAGCAGTCATGAGGTTGAGCAAGAAATTCGGAGAGAAAAGCTAAGTATGAAACCTAACTCCAGATCTGACAATCTTTTCTCATGTTTCTGATGTTTAGTTCAGTCTGGCTGCCGTTTTCTAAGAAGGAAAAGCTTGGCAGCAATGGATCGCGAACAAAATCTTGCCTTAAGATGAAGCTATGTATCGGATCACAGCACAAGACAGGCGACGAATCTTCTCCATCGTCGTCAGCAGCAGAAACAGTCTTCTGAATGAAAGGCTGTATGTCATCATATTCAACGAGAGGAATGGCATCTCGAAAAGAGGGAAGATCGGTGCGTCCACAAAGGCTGTGATGGAGGAGGTAAGGGCATGCGGCATTGCGAGAGAGGATGGATCGGAGAAGGGAAGATTGAAGGAAAGCTGCGGAGCAAGCGGAGCATTCGAACTGTGAGATCAGGTCATCCTTTCCAGCGGCCATTTCCGCTCAGAAACCTTGGTAATAGCCATATCAGAATCATCAGCTTCACACCATGATTCATCAGACCAGAAATCTTTTCTAAGGAATTCAAGGAGAGACTAAACGGAAGGAGCAGAACCTTGATGGAGGCATTTCATGGCGAGCTTACCCGAAAGTAGGATGATGATCTCCTGCGGAACGGACAGTTGGAAGATCAGGCGTGAGATCAGGTCATCCTTCCCAGCGGCCATTTCCGGTCAGAAACCTTGGTACAAACCAGATCGGAATCATCAGCTTTCGCAACATGATTCATCAGACCAGAAATCTTTTCTAAGGAATTCAAGGAGAGACTAAACGGAAGGAGCAGAACCTTGATGGAGGCATTTCATGGCGAGCTTACCCGAAAGTAGGATGATGATCTCCTGCGGAACGGACAGTTGGAAGATCAGGCGTGAGATCAGGTCATCCTTCCCAGCGGCCATTTCCGCTCAGAAACCTTGGTAAAAACCAGATCAGAATCATCAGCTTTCGCAACATGATTCATCAGACCAGAAATCTTTTCTACGGAATTCAATGAGAGACTAAAAGGAAGGAGCAGAACCTTGATGGAGGCATTCGATGGCGAGCTTACCCGAAAGAAGGATGATGATCTCCTGCGGAACGGACATTTGGAAGATCAGGCGAAGAAGAGAGCGAGCAGATGTGAGACCTTCCGTAGCTCGTTCTTCTGACAGTCTCTCAAGGAATACAAGCAGATTTGGAGAATCAGAGAGCCATGGAATTCAGATCATCGGAAACCGAGCAAGAAGAGCAATCGGACAAAAGCCTAACTGCTGCAAATCTGGTACGAGTTGAAGATCACATCTTCCGTAGGTCGTTCATCTGATAATCTGACGGAATACAAGCAGATTTGGAGAATCAGAGAGCAATGGAATTCAGATCATCAGAAATCGAGCAAGAGCAACTCGACAGAAGCCTACCTGCTGCACATCTTGGTACGAATTTGAAGCTACCAAGCAGCATCTGTTCGAGGATACTCATTCTAACACGATCTAAAGAGGGAGATTTTCGCCCTCTCGAAGAAGAGAATCCAAGACCGATGCAGATCGATCGGTGAAGGATGGAAAGCGATCGGTTGTATCCTTCCAGAGCTTGTATCGGTTGTCAATCTTTGCAGATCGCGTGGGCTACCGCAGGTTTTACATCGATCGATCGGGCTCGATTCTGTCTCTTCCTCCTATCCCATTCATTTGTCGGTCCCTTCGATTCTCATCCATTCTGTTGTTTGCAAGTTGTGATGCATTTTGTTTTCCAGGTTTTACTGCTTGTGCAAGGTTGTGGATTCCGATAGATCAAATGCTTGTTCAAATCCTGTAGTATAGATTGCAACGACCAACGACATAGCTTGCATTGATCATCGTCTTTGCGGATCGAATGGGCTACCAGAGGTTTACATCGATCAATTGGGCTTGTTTACATTGATTGATTGGGCTTGATTCTGTCTCTTCCTCTGATGCATATGCGATCGGTCCCTTTGATCCTCATCCAATCTGCTTTGTTTGTGGGGTTGTAACACATTTGTTTCCCGTTAAACTGCTTGTGCAAGGTTATGGGCATCCACAGAACAGATGAGCAGGTGGATCGTCGAAAGAGTGATTACGGATGTGCATCGCGTTGCTCAAAAAATGCCCATCTAGGAGCATAGCGACTCGCGGAAGGCCAATCTGCCGAGCTTCACGTTCCCCCAGTTCTTACAAGCTTTCAGTAGCGGCATCCAGAGCTGCCGATGATCCGTGGAGGGCACCGTGTTCACCATCGAGATCGCGTCCTCGAAGAGCCCTCGGTAGCCCAGCATCGCTACCACGCAGTGACGATGCTCCGATCGCGCGTCGATATCGTACGTTCCGCTCAAATTCTCGTACCACGATTCGCCATTGTCAGTAAGAAGCCCAGATCGGCAGCACGCATTCAGTAAGCACGATAACGTGATCTCGTCAGGCAAAATACCTTCTCCTCGCAGCATCGTCTCCAGACAACACAGTGCATCGGAGCCCTTCCCTTGCCGTGCGTATCCCCCGATAAGCGCATTCCACGAGCCTGTATCTTTGATGGGAAGCTCGTCGTGTACTTCCTGTGCCTTCGAAGGCATTCCGCATTTGGTATACAGATCGACCAACGCCGTGCCCAACATGTTGCTTCTCTCCGCTAATAATAGTCCCCTTCCCGCGACCACGCGGTGAATCTCGGCTCCCTTGTCTACAGCTCCGATGCTACCGCACGCCTTCAAGAGCGACGTGAAAGTTACAACATCGGCGGAGATGCATTCGCCCTGCATCCTCTCCAAACAGCAAAAGACTTTGTGTTGCTGCCCTTGTCGCACATATCCTGCAATTAGCACGTTCCAGGAGACCACGTTCCTGACGTAGAAGCAATCGTGCACTTCTTCTGCCCTCGCAAGGTGACCACAATTGACATACATCTCCACCAACGCACTTCCAAGCACGATATCGCTCTCGAGTGATCCGCTGCCAGTGATCTCATCGTGGATTTGTGTCCCTTGGTTGATATCTCTTGTCATGCCACAAGCTTTCAAGATGTGCGTGAAGGTGATAGCATTCGGCGAGACATTGGAACTCCGCATGCATTCGAAACAATGCAAGGCTTCATGGTATAGTTCATGCCGAATATAGCCCCCAATTAACGCAGACCAAGTGATTACATTTGTGAAGGGGAGCTCTTCGAGCACTGCCCGTGCTTTTGCTAGCTCACCACACTTGGCATACATGTCCACTAGTGCATTCCAGAGAATAATATTGTTTGGCAGAAATCTCCTTTTAATCATCTCATCATGCAGTTGCCTCCCTTTGTCAATCATTCCATAACCACCACAGACATTCAAGAGGCAAGCGAAGGTCGCGTCATCTGGATCTATGCCTTCACTTTGCATCTGTTGAAAGCAACAAAAAGCCTCGTGCACATGCTTGTGTCTGGCATATTCTGCAATAAGCAAGGACCATGAGAAATTATCTCGATGAGGAAGCATTTCCAGCACTGCTTTTGCTTTTGAAAGAACACCGCATTTGGCATACATACCCACCAAGGCGTTCCCAAGCATGACGCCTTCGCTCAAAGAGGCTTCTGTGAGAACCTCATTATGAATGCACTTCCCCGTATCGATTGCTCCAATGCGTCCACAAGCTCGCAAAGCACCAGCGAATGCAATGAAATCGGGAGAAAGACCTTCATTTCGCATCATTTCGAAACACCGTAATGCTTCTCTTTCCTGCTCTGCTTGAACATATCCAGCCACCAAGGTAGACCAACACTCCACATTTCGGATTGGAAGCTGTTCCATCACATGTTGTGCTTCTAAAAGCGCACCACATTTAGCATAGAAATTGATCAAGGCATTGCCGAGCACGACATTGTTCTTTTGAAAACCTCTGAGAACAATCTGATGATGGGTATGTTTGCCTCGGTTAACAGCCCTTATGGTTGCACAAGCCTTCAAGATACAACAAGAAGTCACCGCATCTGGAGAGACACCCTCACTTTGCATTCTTTCAAAGCAATCAAGTGCAGAGTGGCCTTGCAAATGCCGTGCATAACCTGCAATCAATGCTGACCAAGAAACTAAATCTCGAGCACAAAGACCATCATGTATCTTTTGTGCTTTTCTGAGTGAACCACATTTTGCATACACGTCCACCAAAGCAGTGCCAAGCATTATATCTTTCTTCAATATGCCTCTACAAGCAACCTCACAATGGATTTGCTTGGCTTTCTTGATAGCACATACAGCACTACAAGCTTTCAAGAAAAAAATGAAGGCGATTCCATCTGGACAGAGACTCTCATTTCGCATCCTTTCGAAGAATTGCATGCATTCATTGTACTTGCCCTCATGGGAATAGCACACCAGCAATGCATTCCAAGACATTACATTTCGAGCAAGTAATGCATCATGCACCTCTTGTGCTTTGTGAAAGGCACCACATTTCGAATACATTCGGATCAATGCGCTGCCTATGTTACAACTGTTCTCTAGTAACCCTTTTCTCAGGATATTGGCATGTAGGATGGCTCCCCTGCGTAGCTCCTTTTTCTTGGCACATGCACTGAGCAATGCCATAAAAGTAATCTCATCTTCATTATCAGCATTACGTGATATCCTCATCACACTCTGTCTTGTGTGCTTCATGCTGTCATCGTGAAATCACTGCTCTTCGCAAAGTCATTGTACTGTATCTACACATGTTTTAGGCATACACAAACCAACCAAACAACTACACACACACACATACACATTCTAACAAGGCATAGTTCTGATGGCATGGGGAATCAGAAGACGCTGATACACATCTAACAATTCAAATATTCAAACCAGATTTAAGCAAAGAAGACAGCATACTGGCATTCTAATGTACATCTAACGATTCGTAAACTCAAACCAGATATGTGCAAACAAGGCAGCCAGATGCAGCATTGGAATTTAATGGATCCTAAAATTCTCTGATGAAGCAGAAAGAGGCCTACAAATCAGCACCATTATTTATATCATTTCAAGTCCTGCTCCTCCTCCTCGTTCCCCCGCGAACAAGAATTAGTCACTCATCGCGTGGAAAAACGAACTTCGTAGCAGTTCCTCCCTCCTCCGTTGCATCCCACTGCCAATCAACAAAAACAGATTAGTATATAAATCGCTCATTTTTCCCTGACAAAGAGAAGCAGATGGCAGCTCTGGGGAGCAGTGACTATCAGGGTCGAAGCGTTGATCTAAGCTGAAATCAGGCTACAGAATTTCTCTGCGAGGTAGGGTAGCTAGCGGACAGAGATTTGAAGGAGAATAATACATTTCAGGACACAGAAAAGAGGGAATAATCTTCACATTGTTCACCACTTCATATGAAACTATAGTTCAAAGGTTGTAATCCTAAACCCTAAACCCTAAACCCTAAA
>JBBBWG010013890.1:46568-59302 GCA_037176905.1 Azolla pinnata
CCTAAACCCTAAACCCTAAACCCTAAATTTCATGATCAGATTTGAACAGAGAAGTTGCCATATCTGCCTAAACCCTAAATTTCATGATCACGATTTGAATAGAGAAGTTGCATGCAGATATGGCTGCAGAGGACAGCTGCCTAAACCCTAAATTCCGAGGTCAATCAGGGATTTTTACGGAAAACACTTTCCTCTGTATTTTTGGCTGAATGTTTCCTCGAGTTTCTGTCGTCCGTGTTCTTTGCCATACGGTCCATGATTCGTGCGCCCCCGCGGCGATCGATGATCGACGAAGGAGCCCGATTCCGATGATCTGAAGTCAGATCATTGGAATTCAGATCATCAGAACTCTCTGTTGTGGTCGTTTGGCGAATGGAGCCTTGTCTATTTGGGGTCTTGTAAAACGTGCCGTCTGCAATCGATTTACACAACTGAATAGTAGAACTCCAGAGACATACAAAGATAGAGGTAGATGGAGATAGATAGAAGAATTATATTAATATTATTTATGATCTCTCATGCTAGCACACACACACTCTCTCTCTCTAACATCTCTCCTAACACTATTGGTATATATATATTCATAGATAGGAGGTATTTTGGTATAAGATTATCTCTAGTCCCCACTCTTAAAATAAGAGGGATGAGAGCTTTACGTTATTGATAAGCTCAAGAGAGTTTACTTTAGATTAACGAGCATGAGGGCTACACGCTAGAAATAGAGGGCACGCAAGAACGGAGGGAGTGAGATGGACGTACCTAGTTCTATAACATAGGTCAAGAGTGTTGCAATAGACAATAATAACTATAGAGAAAATCAAACTAATAAAAAGAAAAGAAGGGGAGTTGTATTGGGAAGGGGTTGATATATATCACCCTTCCAATTCGTTGCGTTCTAATAGCGATGACATTCAATTAGAGCGGACCTTTGCCATTGAGATTTCAATAACTTAGCAGGTTTTGTCTTTTGGGAAACTACCAAAAAGGACTAACAAATTTCTTAATCACATTTTAAAGTCTACTACAAGTACAAGTTACAGATCAACACCGATTAATTCCGGTCGTATTGCTTTTATTCCTAATTGCTTCCCACTAATTGATCCCAATCAAATCCCTTACTCAGTTCGACTAACTAAAGTTAGTAATTTTAGAATCTAATACGTTGTTTGACGTACCGATTTGGTGTTAATCAAGTGATCAAGCCTTAATCAATGATGTAGTTTGATGATAATTGAATTCACGACTAATCGATTTGGTGTTAATCAACCAATGACGCGTTCATCTATTTTACTAAACTTAGGGCGTTAATGTGTAATTTCTGGTTTGGGTAAGGCGTTTAAAAATGTAATTTATAATTTTGCTAGGCATATATATATATATATGGATAATTTTCCGTTTTTTTCTTTGGTCTCATTTGCTGACAGATTTCGCGCCAGAATTTTTGGCGGGTACGAATCAAGCGCCTCGCACGCGTGGCAGCTTCTCGCACGTGCGGCACGAAATCTGCCTGTCATGTGCCACCCCCAGCGCCATCATCATCATGCATCATCATCATGCACCATCATCATGCATCATCATCATGCATCATCATCATGCACCATCATCATCATGACCCGTTTTATTTTGCGTCTCATACATTAAATACCCACTCATAGATGCGTGCTTCCATGCATGCATGCATGCGCACATACATCCATACATACGTAGACGTACGGTGTACTAAAAACTAGGAGAAAAAGGATGCGTACATACGAACCGTAGAGATACGTCACCGTATCCGTGGATTCCGTTTCGTTTTTTTCGCAGTGGGGCCGGTAAGATTCTCCGGGATACGGCGTATAACTACAGGAAGATAATGGCGTATAACCTGGCGTCGAATACGTCGTATAAATACAGTAAGATAACGCGTATTCTACGGCAGTACGCCGAGGTATACATACGCCTTCCCCTACCTCGAGCTTCTTTCCATCGCTAACGCCGTCAGTCGCCTTCTCTCGTTTCTTCTTCACCATCTCTGCAGATCCAGCGACGCTGCACGCCTTCTCTGCACATCGTTGCGAGACGGGGAGAGACTGCGAGAGTAGTCCCTGGTTTGAAGTTCCGCCCCGAGCTGCTTCGATTGATCGATCCTTCTTCTCCCATGTCCCCGCGCATGTGCCGACGCGTCTGGTCCAAGCTTCCCGATGTGCTTCTGGAGCGGATCCTCCCGCTCCTTCCCGTCTCCTCCCTCTTGCGTTTCCGGTGCGTCTGCAAATCCTGGAATTCGTTCATTCTGTCGCCTTCGTTTTTCCAGCAGTGCAGCGACATCTGCGGCTACGGCTACGCGGGCAAGCCTTCCCGAGCTCGGTTGCTCCGCAGCGATTCTGACGACGACGTCTCTTACCTTCTTCTCTCCACATGGAGCCACGAGTTCCCGCTGCTAGCTTTCAGTCCATCTCGAGGAACATGGCACCGTCCTTCCTTAAATTTTCTCGATGCGGACGAGATGGAGTTTTCTTTGGTGTCTGCTTCCGGAGGTCTTGTCTGTCTCAGCGACGGCGAAGGCACGTTTCTTGTCTGCAATCCTATAACGAAAGCCAAACGCAGGATAACTTTGGCCTGTTCAGAAACAGGTGAAGCACTTATGTGGAATATTATCTCTACCAACTTTAGGGCCTTTCAAGAGGAAGGCATTAGCAGGTTTGAACTCATCTGTGTCGGAAGCTGTAAAGATTGCAAACAAGCAACTTGTGTTTACGATTATTCGAAGAATCAGTGGATGATTTACAGGGATTATCGTGAAATTCACTTTTTCGAAGGCAATGGGACTTTCCATGGCCCGGATCTGATGACTATCACAAGCTTTCCATTCAAACAGATGATTTTCCACAAGGCTTCGGGTACTTGGCGCGAACATGGAGCTTCTTTACCCTCGCATGTTCTTTTTCCATGTCTGGTGGAGAACTCTGGTTCTCTCATGCTTCTAGCAGCGGTTGACGGGGCAGATGAAGAAAGGAAGTCTCTTGGCTGGAGAGAAGATGAATATCTCTGTTCCGCTCCCCCGGAGAACGACACGGGAGTAGAATCTGAGAGTAAAATTAAAGCTTTCAAGCTATGGAGACTCGATGAAGAGAGGAATTCCTGGATCGAGGTTGCCAGCGTCCCCGATGAGATGCTGGCAAACATTCTTAAATCTGGCTGCTTTGAAGGATTTTCCTGTGCTGCCCAGAAGGAGATGGTTTATCTGAATAGCAGTGAAGGTTGTATTGTATACGACGTCTCCTTTGGGACCTGGCGATGGCTTCCTCAGGCTCAAGTGCTGGTAGAGCTCCATGCATGCATCAAGGATCTGTATGCGTTTGAACCCACTCTAAATAGTCTACTTGTATGTAAGCCGCCATCTCCGTCTTCATCTTCAATTCTATCTCCATCACTATCTTTATGTTCCAAATCATATTCCTCATCCTTGTGGCCATTACCTCCGTCCTCCTTATCTTGCTGAAACATTAGATACATTCCGATTTTCCTCCTGCCGTTCGAGAATGTAAGAGTCGGTTAATTCTCTTTAGTGTAAGCAGATCTAATTAATTTATTTATTATTTCCGTGAGGATCTTCTTTGTTTATGGAGGGCGACTTATGGTCGTTTCAAGAGTGTAATGAAATGTTCAAAATTTCCATATCCCTCTTCTCCTAATTCGTCAGATCTACCGTGGTTCCGCATGATTCATTTTCAGGTTCAAGTTGGTTTATGATTTGTTGTATGGTTACATAACAATTTAGAAAGATCTGTACCGCACACGAGGGAAGTTTTTTCATTATTTTGTCATAATTTAGAAGTTGATTATAAGCCTAAATCCGGTAGACATCGATTAAAAACAAACTTGATAAATTGTCTCACTACGGCCTTAGGTTGATCTAATTGATCTAAACCCTAAACCATAAACCCTAAGCCCCTACGGCCTTAGTTGATCGATTCTAATGAGATGATGGCTATGATAATCAACTATGATCTTGTCAATTATCGGTTCATTTGAAAAACAGTAGGGTTAAACCGATTGGTTGATTCAATGCGTTATTGGTTGCAATTGACCTAAGATGCCGGAAATGTGCATTATTCCAAACCACTGTTGCACAGTACAAGGAAATCCTCCTGTAGTGTGAACGGTAAATGTTGTGTGGTTTGTTACGATTAACCAAGAGGGACATGTCTACGAATAACGGGATCAACACGTTGTGTTCAATGTACATTGTTGGTCTTCGAGAGAGTTTAGATGGCTATATAAAAAAAATGAGAGAAGGGTATTTCGGAAATAAGAGAAACATAAGGAGAGGATTATATGTGGAGAATGATGGAGGGGTAGTACTGCGAATTAATTAAAATGGAAGGAGAGGTATAACAGCGGGTTTTGTACTCTCTTTCTCTCTCTCTCTCTCTCTCTTGTCGGTCTTTCCAGAATGACATTCCTCTTCGGTCGCCGGCTGACTCGACGAAGCTTCCATCGCCATTGCCGATCTTTCAGCGGCACCTGCAGAGCCGTCGTCCTACCTCGATTTGGGGGCCCTGACGTCCTCGAACTGAGAAGCGCGGAGAGGATTCCTGCGCTGTCCCCGCATGAAGTCCTTGTCGCTACGAAATCTGTTTCGGTTAATCCGCTTGACGTTAGGGTAAATCTTTGTTTTGTTTTCCGATCCTCCATTTCTTATTCGGTTAATTGTATGTTCATTTCTTCCCGTTTACAATGACGGTTCAATTAAAGGTTTTTGAGTAAGATTATCCGTTTTGTTTGTGCTATTTTTTATTTCCAGTTTCTCAAATCATTCGATACTGGTGATATATGCATTATCAATTTTCTTTACTGCTATTTTCTTCATTTTATCATCGGTTTGATATGTCCTGCATATTCATTTCGATGCATGCGTATGAGAAACGTGTGCATATTCATGCATATTAAAAACAGGTACATGAGAAACACTGAAAGAAAAAGGAGAATGTGACATGATTTGCACTTGAGAAATATAATATTAACAAGATTGAATTTTTCCTAAGGTAATGTGATAAAATTTGGAAAATTCTTTGAAAGAAAAAGGAAAATGTGACACGATATGCACTTGAGAAATATAATATTAATATTAACAAGGTAATGTGGTAAATATTTCAGTAGGCATTAGCCTTCTGTCATTTCTTGCATGCATGTATATTCTTATGTATCCATATAGTGGTGAAACCTAATAATAAATGTTAAATGATAGCTTTGATATCATGTCTTTGCAATGTAGTCTTAATTGATATTTGCTTTGTGATGATATTGCATTTCAAGCCACTCCTTTTTGGATTTGCTGAATTATATATATAGTCTTCTTCATAAGGTAAGGCTATGTGTATCAATGGCTTAACTATAAGAACAATAAAAATGAAGGAACCTGAATATACTAATTGGAACTCTTATTCATTTTTTTAGATAAGGGAGGGTTATGGACGTTCCTTATTTGAACCATTGCTACCATTGATTCTTGGACGTGACATTAGTGGAGTGGTAGTCTCGACTGGAAACTCTGTGAAGAGTTTGCATATAGGAGAGGAGGTATATGGAGCTTTACATCCAACTGCTGTGAGGGGCACTTATTCTGACTATGCGATCCTGGCTGAAGACCAACTTGTGACTAAGCCGACCTCTTTGACCCATATGGTATCATTCGCTCTGGTTTCCCATCAATAATGGCTTAGGAAAACCACGAAATACCCCTGCAATTTTCTTTATTTCCTCCATTCCTCCATACTTAAAGTTTCTGTAATCCTAAAATGAAAAAGCCTCTAAATGAATTGGTAAGATATATAATTGCTGAAAAAACCCCTACAATTTATCTAGCCAAGGTTGACCGCTTTTGGAAAACTAAGAGTTGCTAGGGGCCTGGGGGAATAACAAATATTTGAGGCATTT
The DNA here is from genome assembly GCA_037176905.1 of Azolla pinnata. Taxonomy (NCBI): domain Eukaryota; kingdom Viridiplantae; phylum Streptophyta; class Polypodiopsida; order Salviniales; family Salviniaceae; genus Azolla; species Azolla pinnata. Next base: position 52,488 of record JBBBWG010013890.1, read on the forward strand.
TACAGTTTTCTTCTGAGGTTCAAATCTGCATGCAATCTGGTAAAATATGAGAAACTTTATATTTATGGTTTTTGAAGGAAGCATCTGCAATTCCTTTTGCTGCTCTAACAGCTTGGCGAGCTTTGAAAGGCACAGCTGCTATAAAATCAGGGTAATCTTTAGTTCTTTTTATGATATTTAACATGAACAAGAAAATAATTTATTTCACAAGAAGTAACTGTATATTGATAAGATTTGCTTTCAATTCACATAGAGAAAAAACGGATGGATGTAAGTCCCTCAATTAAAGGAAATATTGTAACCCTAAGCTAATTTAATGCTCAAACATATACAAAGAGAAAAGCAAAAGCAATAAAATTTTCTAGACATAAAAGACCTTAGTTCAGATATGCAGTAAAAATCATGTAGATCCCCGAACAGTTCTCATCGTACTACATCCTAGAAATTGTTAAATTCCATGAGAAGACTGAATAGCATCAAGATTCTGTGGGAGACATTCCTGGAAAAGAGCTAGCATTATCTCTAAATAGTCCCATCTTTTGTCTCATCCATCCTTCTTAAAAGTAGTCCAATGATGATATTTTCGGATGATGATTTGGACATAAGGTACAACTTTCAATTGTACGATTAGAGATTGAAGCTCTAGGTTGTTATGCCTAATTTTCAGCATTAATGCAACTTGCCTCACATGAGACTTACACCCAGGCTTGACACACAGGTTAAACATAAGGGGTGCAACTACCTCAAGTCCTTCCAGATCTTGTGTGCTGTTTATTAATTCAAAGGAACTCAAATATTGTAAAAGAAAATTGATGGAAGGGATGTGAAGTAAAATTACCTTGTCTTTTTCCATCTTGTTTAATTACAATAAATTTTTATTATTATTGAGAAATCCCAATGCCGATGGTATTATGTCCAGTATTTTTTTGCCTTACAAACAACTAATACTGAATTGGGTCTGTAGCCAACGAGTGTTAATTTTAGGAGGTGGGGGCTCAGTGGGTCTTGCAGCAATACAAATTTCAAAGGCAGCAGGTTGCCATGTTGCATGTACATGCGGAAAGCGTAGCATGGACCGTGCTGTTGATGCAGGTGCAGAGTCCACTGTAGACTACACATCTGAGGTATCACCTAAACAGTTTGTCCCAGTGTCCTTAATAGTAAGAAAAAAGTTCTTTATTTTTAATTAATGACTAGGTTGAGAATTTATATTGGAAGGGTGCACAGAATAAGTGATTTGAGAAGTAATAATGAAAGAATAGTGGGTTCAGATATGACAAAAAATGAAACGGTTAAGGAAGATATGTTGATTACGAAGAGATTTATAGATAGGAAAGTTTTTTATTATCATAATAAACTGATGATTAGGGGCTGAATCGGGGTTTTGGTAGTGTCTTTATGCATGTTGCTTTCTTACTGTTATTATTTTGTGTTCTTGTGATCTTTGATTTTGGGGATCCTGCAGTATTGTAAGATTATTACCCTCTCTTCTAATTAATCTTAGTATCCAGAGATATAGCACTATTCAAATATCTCTTTCAATGGTCTGACCTTTGAGGCATATCTGTTAATATTTTCCTAACGCATTGTTGGGGTAATCTATATATACTGTGTCATTGTAAACAAAAAACTACAGAGGTTACACTTATCTTTTAACTATGTATATCTATGTAGCTTGTTTTTACATAATTGTTTTTTTCATTGTAATCTGGGGAATTTTTTAAGTACTGCTGACATATTGAGAAGTTTTCATAATCATTGAAATTTAGCTATTCATAGCTTGCAGAATATGAGGGATACAATTGGAGGGCATTATGATGCTGTTCTAGATACTATTGGGATGCAGGATACTGAGGCTTTCGGTATTAATAGTCTGAGGAGAGGTGGTCACTACATGACGCTTCAGGTATATGAGAATCAGCCTTTCAATTGTTGGAAAAATGTGGTGGATATTGGTAGATCTCAACTAGAACAAGTGCATTCCTCACATTGGTACCTCAGAGGACTGTTGTGGGAATAAAAATGTGTCAACAACTTAGGCGTATTCTGGTGTTTTGTCCTCAATTTTGCATTTGTGGTAGTTGGCAAAACTTCTCAAGGTACTCCAAATACTATGTTCTCATTCTCAGGGAGAAACAGTTAACTATGCTGATAAATTGGGTTTAATAGCCGGGGGTGCTGTAGCAGCTGCTGTTCTTCTCAGGAAACAAATGCAGTATCGTCAATCTCATGGCATTGGTACTACTCCACAACTTAATCTGACGTTAGCTTCTTCTGATGGGCATGTATGTAACGAAAGTGTTTAACAAGATTGCATTGTCCATTGCCTTTATAGGAAGAGAAATGTTACCCTAAACCCTTTACTTTATAGCAAAATGGCACCTCAGATTTTCCTTCATATCCATTTCTGTACATGAGACTTAGTTTCAATAACACAAATCATCATTTAGCTTTTAACCAGGAACTCCAGCATCCAGAAATTTGCTATTAATAAATAGGCTAGATAGTGAAATTGTTGCAATCAAGAATGATCAAGTAGGAATTGTTGCAAGTTGAACAACATAGCAGATTTGGCGATTATAAAATGATTTGTTCGAAAAAGCATTAACACGTCCACTTGTTCGTAAAACTAGATATCATTAACTAACCAAAACATGTAAGTTTTGGGGTCACTATTCCTATTCCATTCTTACTAAATTGGCCAGTAGTTTGACTAAAATCTCTGTTTTTGCAGAGTACTCATGGACCATAATGAGAACTGATGCTGAGGCGCTTGATGACATTGCAAAATTGGTTAAGAATGGGAAAATGAGGATTCCTATTGGTAGATCATTTTCGCTCTGGAATGCTGCGGAAGCTCATGAGGTTCAAGAGAAGAAGCAATCACATGGCAAGGTGGTGTTATTTCTTGAATGAATTGCTCCATCCATGTGATATGTCACTTTCAGCGCAGGCTATCACATCTAAAGCTCTTCCATCAATCTTCAAGCGATCTGGATGATTGTAGATTTTACCTGAAATACATTGTACATGACAAGTATGACTTTTATCTTTCAATAAATACATAACCGTTTACAAAGCTTACTCCGATATATAATGCGACTGTTATTGTGTTGCTCGATTTTGGTTGATTTGTAAAGCAAGTAAAACATGAATGTGGTAAAAACTTGTTCTGCAGTGCTGCTGTAAATTGTGGGAATGTTATCTGACAATAACAGTAAATTGCGGCGTCTGATTTGTCTCCATAATGTCTGCATGTTGGGATTGTATTCCGATAAGTTCTGCTTTAGTTTCAGAACTTCTGAAAGAGGAGAAATTTCAACTCGCATTTGCGTGGAGGACAGGGACAAGTTGCGAAACAGAAACTCTTGCTTACGACGTAAGAACTCTGACTTCGCTCTAGCTATATCTATCTGAAAGACATGTGAATCCATTCTAATTTGAGTACAAAGAGAGAGCATGTAGGTTGTGGATATATCCTTGCCTGGAGACCACAAAACCACGAGCGATTCATTGCGGATAGAAGCAAGGTATTCTGTTCAATCATATGCCGATGATTAAGCATAACAAAATCATAACTTCGCTTCTGAGATATGCTAGGCAAGCAAGGACAGAGATTCAATCAAGGGCAATAGTGGATGACTTCAGCATGGAACCTCTTGCATGATTTATAAGCTCTATATATTCCAACTGATGAGTCGATCGTCCTTCAAAACAAAACTGAATGTGTATATATATATATATATATATATATATACACTCAAGGGCTAGTTCTCTTTTCAAGTATGTGGCCTAAAACATTCAGCTCCATAGCCACAACCAGTTGAGCATCCTTCAAAATTGAATGCGGGAGGGATGCTGACTATATAACTAGTTGAGGCGCCGCCGCTTCCGAGTATGGAAACATTCGGCTTCGACATCCCAGGACCCAGATCCTCTGTCGTGCCAAACTCTCCACAACTCTTCCGATTCCCCGGCCGATGTTTGCCCCCTGGAATCTTCAGATTCGGTCGAAGTTGTCAGAGACCCGATCGAAGCTTCACTCGATTCCAAGGTAACCGCATACGGTATAGCATTCGACAGTGTCAGAGTAACTGTAGCCGCGACTGGTAGCAGAGTCGCCGAATGTTCAGAAGCAACCGAATGTGATCGATCGACTCCCACATCGGCTGATGAATGAGAATCGCTTCCTGACGACGAGGGCAATCTCTCATCCTCGGAAGATGAATGTGATCCAGATGCTCCCACCAGATCACGGCCTCTTTCAACGTTGCTTTCACTGTCCTCTTCGACATTTCGGTGGTGTGTTTGTCTGCGATCCTCCGAGCTCGTCAACGCTTGTGCAGTCAGAGGTTGCAAGGCAGCAAAAGATCGAAAAGCACTTCCTCGCCGCCCCATCATCCTTCGTCTCCACCTCAGCCTCAGCCTCTCATCAAGATGCTCCCTTTGCAACCGTTGCGCGATTCTGAGCCGATTCAGAACAAGTTCGGCGCTGCTTGATACATCCGCTTCACTACGCTCCGCTCGCGACGAGTCTGGCCACTCCACTTCTTCGACTCTTTCACGGGTCGATCGTTGGTTGTTTCCGTGAAGCAACCTGTCATTATCCGCATCATCGATCGATCTTCCGGGAAATCCAACAACTTTGCTGCCATTTATGCGATGAGCGTGAGGCCGCGGAGGGGTGCTTCCATGTGCTCTATCACATGCCTCCGCTATACCCCTGCCATATATAGGGGTGATCACATCGTCTGATAGAAAGCCTTTGCAAACAGGGCATTCGTTTCGGCTCGAATGCAAATGCAACCATCGATAAATGCAGGACCAGCAGAAGAGATGCCCGCAGCAGCTGACCACAGGCTCCACTGCCATTTCTAGGCATATATTGCATTCAAAATTAGCTCCCCTCGAGCAACCGTGAATTCTTCCACCCTCTTCTTCTTCATCGATTGGTTCATCCAACGGAGCTATCTGCCAATTAGGGTCTTGTGTTCTTGGAGTTTGAATTCTGGGAAATGCTGGGGATACAGCAGGTAAAGCGCTCGAGGGAAGAGTAACCAGAACCCTGCTTTCATCGGTCGATACATGCTCCGTAGATGCTTGATGGGTTTCTACCGCATTACTTGATGGAGTGAACACGGCATGTCTTGATCGCAGTGGATAGCAAGGCACTCTATGTACAAAACAGCAAGATCTCAGAACATATGGAAGCCAATTTGATGATATGAGCAATAAATCATTAGCTATCCAGAAGATGGGAAAAAAAAAACACACGAACCTCAGAGTTTGTGTTGAGCTTTGTGACAATGAACCTTCTTCTCCACCTCGATCCCGAAACCGCTCTGAGTTCCTGATGCCGTCACGATCGGCATCTGCGTTGCTGTGATCATTACCCTCAATCTCTGCATTCAAACTCATTTGTTGTGAAGTCCTGTTGTCTGCGGCATCGATGTCCAAGTTCATATCTCCCTGTTGTGAAGCTCCAATCCCATCCTCGCTGATACTTACATTGACATTTCTCGGTCGCAAAGATCTGATCCCATCAATGCCATCATCACTGATACTTACATTGACATTTCTCGGTCGCAAAGATCTGATCCCATCCCCGCTCTCAATGCGCTCATCGACATTTCTCTGCTGTGAAGCTCCGACACGCGCATTAACAATGGTGTCTATGTTCATGCTCCTCTGACTTGAGGCTCTGCTACCATCATTGTTAATATCTGTATTCACAGCTGAAGCTCTGACATTGCTGCTCTCGGCATCTATGTACAGATTCACACCAGTTTGTAGTTGTGAAGCTCCAATGTCATCTTCGTCGTCTTCGTTACCAATCCCTGCGTTTCCGCCTGTCTGCTGAAAAGCTGTATTTATGTTGGGATTCAGAAGTGGCAGTTCTGAAGCTCTGACAACATCTTCACAAGGATGGAAATCTTCTTCACCGAAATTAGAGGATATATGGTCCTCATCCGTTCTGATTTCTTCTCCTTCTTCTTCTCCTTCTTCTTCTTCTTCTTCTTCTTCTTGCTCTCGGTCTTGGTCTTGACCTTCTTCTCCTTCTTGGACTCCATCTAATATCTGAGGCTCAAATCTCGGCCAACTCTGTCTTGAAACTGGAGGAGGGGAACTGCTGAAACCATCTTCCTCTCCAACTACAGACAATTCTCCGACAAATGGAGGACCGAGATTCAGATGCAGATTCAGGTCGGCAGTTACTGATGGAAAAGATGAAGAGGGAACTGGATCCATCTCTACCATGTCTGCTTCATTCAGTTCCTGCAATTACACGAACACCAGACATGTCTTGTGTTCTTTCTTGGCACAATTCCTTCATTTGTCTTCATTTTTCTCTCTTCACACAAATGGATGGAATATGATCTCTCTTCCCCAGAAGAAACCTCTCCCTCAAGTTCAGATCTTAAAAACCAGGCTCTTCTCCACGTAATCTTGAGTGTAGATCGGCCCCATGAACGAACTGGGCAGTTTACATGGCTCCACTGAATTAGGTAGGGCATCTACCTTCACCGAGATGAGTGTTCTTTAATACCTTCTGTTACCTTCATGGGCATTACTAAAAGCCTGTCAAAGCTTCACACAGAAACAGTTCTTTCCACAATGGAACTTGCAACAAAGCTTCTCTAGAAGCTCCTGAGATGTATCATGCCCTGGTTCTGCTGAAATTAAGGTTATCTTCAGAGTTCCATTCAAAACTTCTGGTCTTTCCATCGCATTTTACCTGAGAGTTAGGGTTGCTTCTTCACACCTAAAATCAGGGTTTCCATGGCTTCCCCGAAGCCATGATGATGATGATGATG
>JBBBWG010013890.1:67352-84309 GCA_037176905.1 Azolla pinnata
CGAAGAAGGAATCAGGGCGATCTACCACCGAGGAAGCTTAGCAGCGAACGAAGAAGGAATCAGGGCGATCTACCACCAAGGAAGCTTAGCAGCGAACGAAGAAGGAATCAGGGCGATCTACCACCAAGGAAGCTTAGCAGCGAACGAAGAAAGAATGAGGGTTAGATCGGCGAGATCTGCGAGTTTTGCCGCTAGATCGAGCCCTGGAAGGCGGGGAGGGGTTTGGCATAGCCCTGGAAGAGGCGGGGCCCCCAACGGAGCCCGGATTGTGATCAGGAGCTTGGAGCGCAGCAGCAAGAACCTGTTGTCCAGCAGGCCCAAGAGCAATCTGAGCCGAGATGGATCGAGCGTCAGAGTTCCTCCCGTGCTCAATGTGCCCTACATGCCCACTCGCCGAGGCCTCAAACCTCCTCCGCCGAGGCCCAATGCCTCCTTCACTCTAGGCGGCTTGTTCTCGAAGAAGGAGCGAGATGCCTCCGGGCCCTATGCGTTGCTTGCGACCCCATCGGATCGCCGCAATGGAGGCTAATAACTGAACAGGAAGAAGAAGAAGATTAAGAAGAAGAAGAAGCACGGCTTTGCAAGCAAGCCTTTGCTGGCATGTAATTTGTGTTTATGCTCATGCACTAACTTGACTTGATGTAGAAAAGGATATGGTTAATACTACTACTGATGCTGGTTGTTTCAACCGGGTTTTCTGGTGAATCTTACTACTACTAATGCAGTCTTTCACGCCCCACCCTTCTTTGATGCTGTGGATCTGCTGTTGGCTGAGCGATGAGAGGTCGTTGTGGCTGCAATTTCCCGGTTGGGTTGATGTTGAAGTGCTGGTTTGCATCAATAATTCATATGGAAACTGCTTTGTGTTATTTGCTAACTTCCTGTTAAGATGATAGGGACAAGGTGCTTCAATCCTACGATCATCTGCCATTTCTTCCAGTTGTTTTATGTCATCAGAACACTGGTTTTCCCAGAAGTTTTGATTGCAGATAATCGACAGCATTCTTTGGCCCACAACAAACAAGCAACAAGCATCGGTGATGTGCTTTCCACGACTGATTTGCAGATAGTCTGCCGACAGCATTCTTTACCTGTCGGTGTATCGTAAAGAACAGATTGTCTAATAGATTGTACCTCTTGTTGTTGTAGACAGGTGAGGAAGTGATGTGCTATTTTGTTTGGATCAATTATGCCCGTTGCTTTTACTGTATAATGCGGCTAGCTAGCTCCACATTTGCTGCAGCGAGCGAGCGATTGAATGACCGCGGAGTTGTACTCCTATTCTCGGCTGGATGTTGAGATCACAAACGGCTGATGGTTTGATGGATGTAAAAAGGTCCTCATTCAATGTTGTGTAGTAATAAGACTGAATTCATTCAGCTGTCCACATTGTTGCTACCTGCCGAATTCACCATCCATGGACTGTTATCAAAACTCCAAACGTTCTGTTTTCTTCCTTGAATCCAGCAGCGTGGATTCATGATGCTGCGTATCTACCTCTATCCTCGCATTCAAAACACGTAACGATGAGCTAGCAGAGTGCCGGCTGAGCTCTCCTTAATAGAAGTCTTTTGTTGGATTGTGATGTCCCGGATTCAGTTCAGTAAGCAAATAAGTAGATCACTCAGACAAGTAGAAATGGAAGAAACGGAAATGAGCATTCGTAGAAGAGATAGTGTAATCAAAACTGAATTCAGTCACAACGAGGACAATCATCCATGCAATTTATGCCAAGCTAATCAATGTAATTCCGTTGTTTGGCATAGCAACTTTCTGTTATATTCTATATAGCAAACCTCACTATAGCAGCTCGACTCAGGAATAAAGCTCGACACAGATTGATCTTGTTATTAACTCAGGAATACTCGGCGGTAATGCTTGGCATAGATTTAGCGAACCACTGCAATAGCATCAAGATATGGCTGGCACATTGATAGAAAACTCCAAACTATTCATCATTCTGAAAACACTAAAAGCAGTAGCTGAAAAACAAACAAACTGAAACTTCCACCGCATACGTACCCCCTGGATGTAAAACAATTGAAAACAAATTTGATTTAGTCATCGATAATTAATTTGTGGTGAATGCCAAGAATGGAAATGGAGGGTTCCATGTTTGTTTATACAAGTTTTTTTATAAAAAAAAATAGGTAAGAAGAATAAGGCTAGCTTAGTTAGCTAGCTACTTTGTGAAGATTCAATGTTGGAATGTGGTATAAATCATTTGGGTTGATCAAGAGTTTCCCCACACCAACCACACTCTAATAATAATCAATAATTATCCCCAATTCTGTTTCCCCAAAGAGGGGAGGGGGTTTTCGCGGAGGGTTGGGGGTGGAAGAACTAGATGCGCAATACCAACACAGGTACTTTCACATCAGCTCCAGCACAAATTCCTCGACTAAACGATCAAATATAGTGCTCTCTATGGCCTCAGCTCTTTCCTCGGCCTCATCACTCAAGTCGTGACGACTTTGCCATCTTCCGATGCTTGCGTTCATCTCTTTCTCTACCATGTCATCCAGGTTCATGCCAATCGACATCCCCTTCCAATCATCGATTTGCTTGTAAACCTTACTTAGCACAAGGGAAGCCGAGGAAGGGTTAATGATCGAAGAGATGCCATACATTTGCTTTCCCATTCTTCGGAACGCTTCATTGAGGCAATCCAACAGCAACTTCTTGTTCTGGACGACAGGATCTTCATATCGACGCATGCCCTGCCGAACTGTGCAAGAGTTACTATTGATTTCCCCTTCACCATTGGCTGATGCACTAGAGGAAGACAAAGAGAACAACTGCTCCGAACTTTGCATCTTATCATCAAGCGAAGGAGCACAGCTTATTGTCGTCTCATCCCTACAGCCAATCAAAGTATCATTCATATACATCGGTTTCTTCAGGGTCAATCCAATGGCTTCAGGATCGATGCTATGCAATCTTGATATAGTGTTGAGCAGAGCATTGCAATCAACAGTAGTATCTGAAAGGTAATCGTGGCATGTTTGTTCTGGCATTTTAGTCATTCTGGCTGTTACTTCATCACAGGCATCGCTGTCTTCTCCTTGTGTGATATCCATCGAGCTAATACTGCAATCCATGCTCTCTGAGTGTGTGGGTTTGAACCTAGTGTTTTGTACTATGACATAAAAAGTTCCAGGTCTCGTTAATTTCATCGACGTAGTAAATTTTAGCAAAATCATTGTTAGCAAATTGTAATGCTATAACCGTAATCTACTATAACCTCATAAAATGCATAAATCTGCAGTGATCAAAACTAGAAAACGTGGAACAGTCATACCTTCTTTAGATTCAAGAAACTCCGACATATTGCTGCAATCTGAAACCTCAAACATGGACTCGAGCTCTCGATCTCTGACATCATTTCTTAGGCTGTATTGATTATGTCCCAGAGATTTTTCCTGCACAACAAACTCTGGTGACATTTCTCCCAAACACATGATTTTTGATTCATCACCACGAGGTTCCTTTTTAGATTCCAAGCCTGATTTAGAGGAGCTCAATGCAGCTAATAACTCATGTAAGATGGCTGAAACGTTATTCTTGTCCGATTGTGGAGCTGAATCACATGTCCGGCTACTAACATCTGACTCCCCACGTGAAGAGCAACCCGTGTCTCCTGAGTCCTCAAAGAGCGAATCACAACTGCTGGGTTCAACCTTTAGGAAATCTAAGACTCTTTTGGCCCCAAACACCTTTTCATTACCATTATCATCATTTTCCCACCTAGATTGAACTTTCTCATAATCCGAACATGATAGTGCTTCAGGATTTCTAAGGAATTCAGATGCATTATTCATAGGAGTACTGCTACTTTGCAAATACTCCACAGACTCACTATTCGAGACCTCATCAATAGATGCTGTATCAAAGGCAGTTGGACGTTCATCGAGCACTTTATTGGAGGGCCTCTTTTGCTCTATACTGTTGCTGCCTTCTTCACTCTGCTCGAGACACCCATTTACAGATGAGATACTCAAAGCAACAGTTGGAACAACATTACTCCCAACACGAGAGCTCACAATCCTCGATACTTCACCAGTCTTTGAAGATGGCAAGCTTCTTCGTGCTATAGAGAAGCCAGCTGTGTTCTTCGATCCAAGCTGAGGCTTGAGGGAGCTTGAATGCCTTACCCTGTTAGAATTGCTCGATCTGGAACTCAGTTGGCTCAGTCTCCTACTTGTTTCCTCTTGCTTACTTCTCCGACTCTGGACTTCACCATGTGCGTCACGTTTCGCTCTCACTTTTTCCAGCTCAGAATTGATCTGTTTCGTCAATTCCTGCTGATATTTATACCTTCTCTGAAGCTCATGTAGCAAGCTCTTGTTTCTGTCAGACTTATTGGCCAATTCGATGCTTGCATTCCTTGATCGGATTCGGATCTTGCTTTCTTGTTCGTTATGGTTCAAAACTCCAGGAATTGCGCTTCTGTTTTTCTCAGAATTTGAGACAACACCATTTTGATGCCTTGGAAGGACATTTCGACCCAAACAAACTACATTCTCAGTCCTGTTACTCTTAGGAGCCAGCTGGCACATCTTTGCTTCATTAATTTTCGTAGCCCTTGGAAACGTTTTCTTGTGGAAAGTAGGATCTTTCTTGGGTGGTGGCGATGCAAATGGAAATGAAGAGTCGAGCTCATGGGGAGGTCGATTGGAGGTACCTTTTGACTTATACAATTCCTCTTTATCTTTCTCCTTATTGACACGAGATAAAGAATTGTTCCGGGTGGAAAGGATCTTCTTCTCACGTCGATCTTCCTTCACAGACTGCCTTGGATTCGTTTTTGTCGGTTGTGCATGATAAGTGTTGACATTTGAGTTTTTGATTAGTTCCACATTTTTGCATGGAGGCTTATAATCTATGCCATTTGTATCAGCATGTATCTCTTTCAAGTTTGCAATCACAGCCTCTGGAGATGGTGGCAGCGTTTCAAGGCCCATGAGCCTTGCAACCAAATTTGGTACCTTCTTTCCATGTAAGCCATCAGGTTCATGCTCGATGACAGGAGACTCTTGCTTTGGTTGAGTTTTAGGGAAATCATCTGGTGATGAGCCTGATTGTTGTAATCTACCAATACTCTCATCCGTATCCTGCTCCAAAAATTCACATACTCCTTAACTAAACAAAACGATTCTACCCATACAGATGTAATAATACAACTCTATCTACACATGCTGTATTCTACCATCTAGCAAATGTAATTTGAGGAATAACAAATGGAAGAAATTACCAGAAGCAACTTGGCCACCGGCAGTTTATCATCAGCATGATCCGGTGGTCGAGCTGCAAAAGCAACGGATACACTCAGATTGGGATTGAAGCCACGCGTTATGCACGATTTTTGGCCCAAATACATGAGCATTGCACATATGGAGACATTCATATGAAATGCACGTACATGCATATGCGATGTATGCTTGTGATGGATAAACCAATGTATATATACAAGTGCGCAGGTAGTTATGCAAGCTAACTATGCTTACATGCATGGATGTACATGTAGAGCTGGATGATGACATGCTTAACTATGAATGCATGAAGCTGTGTATGAATGAATGTCAGTGACTGGAAATGTGTGCATGCATGGTTGTATGTGTGTGTATGCCTGTGTATAACTGCACGGTTGTATGCATGCATGCCAGTATGTAACATACCTTCTGGAAGAGATTTCCAAGAGAACAGTCGCTTTCCATGGAAGATCTGAAAGAAGACGCCTCCGCACCCAGCACCTATCTCCCGGTGCTTCTTCTTCTTCTTCTTCCTGTTGTTGCTGCTGCTGGAAATCAGCTTCCCTTTCTCAACTGCGATGTATTCAGACATGTGGTATGCTGATCCTCATCTAGCACGCCAAACCTGGCATGCCGTGGAGGGGATCAAATCGCAATTGTTCCCTTCCTTCCGCTTCTCCTTTCAGGATCCAGATATCGGGGGCACTCTCCGTGCGGGGCTCCGACTGGGAGCTGGAAGCCGGAGCATGGCTTGAACGCCAGCAAAACGGGGGCGATGGGAGGCAGAATCGGAGGGAAAGGGTTCCCTCCGAGGCGTGCAACCTGTGCCGCGAGGGGCAAAACAAGAGGATTGATTATATGGTTACGATGCAGAAGAAGAAGAGATCGCCGGGCAGCGAAGGAATGCCTTTCTCTGGACGAGGACCCTGGGTGCTTAAGCAGAAGCCATGGCGGCGGCAGAGGAAGAAGAAATCGCTCGGCATTACTTGATCTGATCGCCCTGCAGAAGAAGAAGAAATCGCAGAAGAAGAGGAAGAAGAAAGCGCAGAAGAAAAACAGAAGCTCTGAAGCAGGAAATGACTCAGTGCGAGTGACCGGCTAGCGCCGGTCGCCTCGCTCGGTTCCCTTTGCGCATCGCTGACACGTGCCGGTCATCCGGCCGAGTTTTCCAGCCGTTATCAGAAGGGGCGGGGGAAAATAAAAGGAAAAACAAAAAGAAAAAGCACAAATAATTCATTTTCGCTAATTTTATTTACTCTTTTTAATCCAATTTTCAATTCCATTTGTTTTTTGTTTCTCTTAGCGAATTTTATTCCCTTTTGTTTTTTTAATTTTCTTCGATTTTCTCAAACGAGGTCAATTTAATTTCCTCGGATTTTTCTCTCTTTTTTTTTTCCCGTTTTCGTTATCAACATATGCACGCATGCATCCCATGCATACATACATATGCATGGTGGGCATGCATACATGCATGCATGCATCCATATGTCCCTATGCACATGCATGCATCCATACATTCATCCAATCCATACATGCATGCATGCATGTATACATGCATTCATGCAGTCATATGTCCCTATGCACATGCATGCATCCATACATTCATCGAATCCATACATGCATATGCTTGTGTGGATTGGATAAATTTGCTAACAACTGTTTCCGGAATCCACCATTCATCATTCATCGAAGACAGGCTCCCGATCGATCCACCAGAAACCATGCGATGCATTCGATGGATCCGCGCAGATTCCGACCCTCGTAGTCAACACACGGCTCTGTGCGAATCGCTCGATCTGGGGCCTTGTTAATCCCAGATATATATGCTTCCGTGCGGCCTGATTCGATGCCAGCAAATAGCCGGTTGTGCAGATTTTGCTCAAGCAGTCAGTCGCAGCTCGTCGTCCCTCTTCTTCATTCAGGTTCCGCTTTTGAAATGCCAGATCCGTGCTGGAGAGAGGGGCTGATCGCGGAAGCTCGGCATGAACTGACATGCACTCTTCTATCTGTCGCCTTGTGCAAAAACAGCATCTGGACAGATCGACCGGTAAGGGCAGAGCATCGGATCGGTACAAGACGATGGCCAGCGTTATGTCCTCACTGTCTGTCTTTTTCCGAGTGGGTTTTATCCCCTGCTAAACAAATATAGCAACGAGGCCGCAGGAAAGAAATTAAAAAAAGAGGCTTCTGCTTTGTCGTCGTTTCAGGCTGAGCCAGTCGGCCGGTAGATTTAGCTTTGCGCTGCCAGGCGAAGCAAACGGTGCGTGGCCCATGGGAATATGACAGCCTTGTTATCCAAGCATCTGCAGCAGAAACAGTCGGATCGCTTGGCCTCTCTCTCTGTACTACAGTTTCCCGATGCTCTCGAGAGAAAATTCGGGGCCGAAATAAACGGCGGCGGGCATCGTCGGATCAGCTGTTAAGAGTTAGGAGTTGTCGAGGCGCGGCGGGAAAGCGGGTTAGGAGTTGTCGAGGCGTAGGTTTTTTCCAGTTTAATGAGTCGGTTTGGTTCGGTTTCGACGGCCGAGCGTGTGAAACCGCGGCTTAAATACAGAGCCCACTGTAAACCGGGCGAGCGAGACTTGGTTCCGCTGGTTCTGGCTCGATGGCGATCAGGAAGCGGCCGCGCCGAACATCGTGGACCAAGCAACACGTCGTCGACGACTCGCAGTTGCGCCGGTGCAAGCACTGCGGGATCGCGTGGTCGAGCAACACGTCCACGGGCACGATCGCGAAGCACCTGTCGAGCAAGCACAGCATCGCTACGGGCAGCAAGCCCGGGCCGGTGGGCGCAGAAGATGCCAGATCCGTCGCCGCGGCCGGCGACAAGCGCAGGATCGACGGCTGCGTCGCCGAGTACATCGTCGGCGCGATGCTTGCGCCCGCGCACGTCTCGTCCCCGGCTTTCGGGCGATTCGTGCGCCGGATCGCGCCGGGCTACGAGCCGCCGCAGTCCGCTTGCGCGCTCGAGCGCTCGATCCTGCAGGCGTACGCCGTCCTCCGCCGGAGGGTCGCCGCGCACCTGTCCTCGATGCGGGGGGCGCGGTTCGCCGTCGCCGTCGGATGCGGACGCGGCAGATCCGCAGCCTTCCGGCCCGTGTCCTTGCACTGGGTGCATGCAGACTCCGGCGAGCCCGCGTCCGCGCTCCTCGATCTGCTGTTCCAGCCCGCGGACCTCCGCTGCTTCTCCCGGGCTCTGCTCGCGCGCCTGAGATCGTTCGGCATCTCCTCGCGCCTTCTCGCGCTAACGTCCGGTGTGAACGCTCCCGATGAGGAGGACGAGGCGTCCGAGGAGCTCGCGAGTCTGCTGCGCCCGTCCCACGTGCTACGATGCATGGCTCACACGTTCCAACTGGGGGTCGCGTCGGCCGCGGAGCTCGCCTCGCCGACCGCTGCGAAGCTCGGGGAGATGCTGGGATCTGCGTCAACGGGGCACTTCAGATCGACTGGACATATGGATGATAGTGGGGCAAGTGGATGGGCCTCGAGTTTCCCGATGTTCCAGAAGGCCCTTGAACTCCGCGATCGCCTGAGCCTCGCGCCCGAGGATTGGAACCGCATACAAGCCATGGAGCAGTGGTTGCGCCTGCCGTTCGGAGCCTACAGCTACCTGAGCAGCAGTAGCAGAGACCCGAAGAAGCCGAAGAAGCCGAAGAAGCCGAAGAAGCAGAAGCAGATGCAGAAGAAGAAGCACGCGACAATCTCCTTGTACGCGCTCGCGCTCGCTTGTCTGGAAGCGCAGTGCGACCGATACAAGGCCATCGGCGCACGATCGCTCGGCTCTAGCCTGGCAAACGAAGCTCTTCGGCTGCAGCAGGAGGCCAGCGATCGGTGCTTGCAGCATCTGCGCGGATCCGCCGCGCGATCCGCACCGTCTCGCATCGCTATGTTTCTCGATCCAAGGTGGCCCTTCCGAATCGTCGTTCTTGTTCGGAATCTTCTGCTTCTCTCTGCTTCTTCGGAATCGTCTGCTTCTTCTGCTTCTTCGGAATCTTTGGAATCTTGTGATGCAGCTGAATCCTCGTCGGTTTTCTTTGGATAGATTGCCGAAGCGCATTGGCCCGATCAAGAGGAGCTCGGAGATTGCGCTCGTGCAGAGCACGCTCGAGTCCGACTATCGCACCGTTGATGATGATGACGACGATGACGACGACGACGACGACGACTTGGCCAGCTCTATGGGCAACGAGGCGGCGCAGTGCGAACACGCGAGTTTCTTCTGGGAAATGTTGGGCGAGGTCGATGAGAAGCCGATTGGCCATGGTTCGATTACGGATTCATCACCATCATCTTCTGCTGGCGCCGCCGCCGTCGCTTCAGAAATCGAGCGGTTCATGCAGCTTCCTCGAGCACCGAGCGATGCCGACCCATTCGAATGGTGGTTTAACAACAGGTTTGCCTTGGCACCTGGCTTCCGAACTAGACCCTAAACCCTAAACCCTAGACCCTAAACCCTAAACCCTAAAACCCTGAACCCTGAACCCTGAACCCTGAACCCTAATTCCAGATTCCTTTCTTGTCTCGGATCTCAGGTTGGCTTTACCTCGGATGTATAGGATGGCATGCGACTACCTCGCTCTTCCAGCCTCGTGCACATCGCCTCTCGAACTCGAGCCCGACATCGGCTCCGAGCGGAGGAACCCGTTCGTTCTCAAGGCGCAGATGTGCGTGAAGTCGTGGATCGACGCCCTCGGCGACAACACGTCGGGCAGCGTTCCGTCGGCGGCGGACGATTTCGGCGCAGCGTTTTGCGGTTTGAGCCGCGCCGAGATGGACGAGATGGCGATGGAGGACGACGTGGTGAAGTACCTGTTGAACCAGATGTGTAACGAATTATAATCTCGCGCGTATAGCGCACACGTTGGTGCTGGGCCCGTTACATGGCCCAGTTTGTTCTTTGGATCGCCAGTAGAGATAGTTAGTAAAGCAAGAGTACAATCGTATTCTATCGGAGCTCGACTTGTTATCTTGGCCAGCCAGGCC
This sequence comes from Azolla pinnata, assembly GCA_037176905.1. Taxonomy (NCBI): domain Eukaryota; kingdom Viridiplantae; phylum Streptophyta; class Polypodiopsida; order Salviniales; family Salviniaceae; genus Azolla; species Azolla pinnata. Next base: position 77,588 of record JBBBWG010013890.1, read on the forward strand.
CTGGGGATCGCTAACGGGAGGAGGGGGTTTATGGCTTAGGGTTCGCTAACCCTAAACCCCATTTGCACAAGGGCAGACAAGGTGCAGAGAAGAAGAAAAGAGATTCAACCCTTCCGTACGCCTGATAACTGACGAAATTTGTCGCATTAGAACAGGAGAATCGGAGGTGCGATGAGAGATTTTACAAGCATGGCGAGCCCCGAGAAGGCAAACAGAAGCATCGGGGAGCTGTTCAAGCTCGATAGACAAAAGCGGGTAGTTTGATCTCTTCGGTAACAAGGGTTTCGGCATCCTCGACCGGAGCTCTGAACTGGCTGTGGTTAATCTCCGTATTGTGGCTAGGATCGGCGGTAGAGGACGGGGACCCGACGGGCGCTTGCCACGCTGGTGAGCGCGGCGAAGGCGGAGAAGGAGAGCTTGAGCTCGCGGGCGGCGCAGTCCGAGCACAGGTCCACGATCTTGATGCGCACGGGGTCGGGGCCACGGCAGCCCCCGCCATTAATGCCGTCATTAATGCCGCCATTAATGCTGCCATTAATGCTGCTGCCGCGACTCTCGTTGCTGCCATTAATGCCGCCCAAACACGTGAGCGTGTAGTACGCCCCGCACGCCGCCCCGCCCTTGTACTCCGCCCCGCTCACCGCCCCGAACAGCCCGTTCGCCGGCAGCCCGCTCCTGTCCTCGTGGTAGCATTCCGTCGCTATTTATAGCCACAACACACACACACGCACGCACACACAATGCACACGTGAATCGAAAAGATTCTAGAGCCCCAATCAATCAGCTGTCCCCGTGGTCTTGGGGCTTTGGGCTATATAGTTCCAAATGTATGTGTCAGGGTGGAACCACTAGGGTTCTGAACCAGGAGATAGTCTGCATTCAATACATGCATATAATTCTTATCTCTATGGGTGGTAATTATACCCACAGAACACACCCCCCCCCCCGACCAACCCACCGGAATGCTTGCATATACTTCCAGTGCTATGGGTAGCATTCTGTCGCTAATTATAGCCACAAAACACACACACACACACATGCACATGTGAATCGAAAGATTCGGGAACCCTGACCGAACCAAATGGAAATGCTTGCATATTATGATTTCCGCTGCCACGCATGCATCGATGCATGCAGCTGATGATGATGATGATGATGATGATGATGATGATGTCGTTGTGCCGATGCTATGTTATGCTCGATGCTCAGATAGATATGCATCTGGAGTTTGATGCGGCCTTGTTGTTCCGATCTTACGCGTGTACGGCGGCTCGTAGTAAGTTGCGCTCCCCGAGTGCTCGCCTCTCGCCGCATGCATGCATGCGATGGCGAGCATCGCCATCCAGCAGGCGCGCCCATATCGCCGCCGCCCAGCCATTTCGCCCTAAACCCTAATAAAAAAACCTCCCACTTTCTTTTGGGGCCGAATGAAGGAAAGATTGATAAGGGCATCGGCTTATATAAGCAGCTTGCTGTAAGTGTGTTTTATAAGCATGAATGCTTATCACATGACCCCCACCCCACCACCTACATATCACCTGCCCATCCTCCCACACTCTCTTGTGGATGTATGTTTCATGGCTCACCTATCCATCATCTGACTGACTCCATCCAGATCTCTCACTTTTAATTCAGCAGATGAATCAGCGTTCACGCCGCCCACAGGCCCAGCCAGCTTCCTCAACCATCATTAGGGTTTTTAGGGTTTAGTGTTGTTTGGCATTGTAGGTTTTTAGGGGTTTAGGTTATTTTGCATAGCATGTGAAAGCCAAACGCTACGATTAGCGATTAGCGAGACCTTATTATGATGCGCTGATACACTGCCCCGATCCTCAAGAATCGAAATCATCTAACAAAAGCCACCACATTCAGAATTTTTTTTTCAGAAAAAAAGAGAAAGAAAACTCTTCACAAAATCAGCTTCCGGCTCAAATTTCCGGTGCTTTTAACCACAGTATAAGGCTCGCCTTGTCATATCCAACTCTCTCATTCTAGCACATGCAAGATCATCGGATATTTCAAAACACGTCAAAAGTTCGATCGGAAGGGTATGCCGCCCCCTTTTCTATTTCCATATTCTCCTGAACGAGATAATGGCAAAAATTTGTTCCCATGCTCTAGGACCCAACAACAGCCCAAGTGCGGATTCAATGTGCACACCAAGCATTTGGTTAAAAGGCATGAGATGGAATGCGATGAACAATCCGAGTTATATATATCATACCAGTTAGCCGACGCTTGACCACAAAACATTTACAAACAAAACCGAGTTATGAGCTGAACATGGCAGCAGTGTCGAGGTCAAAACAGTTGTCTGGGAGCCCCAAAGCATCATTGCCTCCTCCGAGATGGTGGGCAGGGATTTGATGTGAGAATCTTGTAACCTCCCGACTCGGTATGCACTGCACATCTTCTTCTTCTTTCACATAAAACACTGATTTGTACCCTTCCAATCTATAGAGAGGGGCAACCACGATTCCAGTCTTTTCATTGAACGGTGAAACCACAAGAACCGGATGGCAATCGCATGTTGTGTCTGGCTGAGGTTTCCACTTGCTGTACACAGCCCACACATCGCCCTTTTGAGGGTAAATCTTGAAAGTGTTTGGCTTTCGACCCATTTCATACGCTACCAAATGTGAAAATACTTGAGTACTGTTCCTTTTTATGACTTCCCGCAGCTCAAACTCGCCACAAGTGTAGGCCAAACCCAATTTTAGCCATTTGCGAGCATCTCTAGTGATCGGTTCAGATGGATATAACCACTTCAATAGTACCGAAAAAGGCTGAATGGATACCACTTTCAGGATATAGGCATAGAACCTTGGAAAACCATCATCATCATCGTAGACTGCCCAGATTTGCCCATCCTCAAAAATCTCTGGCCTCCTATCCTTGTCAAAGTCGTATATATCACTCTCTGGCACTATATAATCTACATCTTCCTCATTGGTTCCTTCTGGACTACCCTTACGAGTATCCTTTGCTCCCAATGTCGCAGTGGAGGACTGTTCAAATATCACAGATATATTCAGAAGGATCCGCTCTTGAGAGCTTGCCATGGTGCTACTACATGCTTCCATATGTTCGGATCCAGAGATATTTGAGTTCTCTTTTACGTCGATAACTTTCAAACCATCTGGATTAAATCCCTTCAATATATGCATTTTCAGCTTCTGAAAAGCTGCACTTTTCATGGTTTGAACCAAGTCCTTCACATTATGTATTTGGGAAGTTTTCATAGGTTCCTTGTGTGTAGCATCCTTTTGGCTCAAATCCTTTTCGACAGAAGATCCTCTGATGGTGCTAGAATCATCTTTTCCACTCTTAGACCTTTTGCCTTTTTCCACCACCGAATCAGTACCTAAGTCAAGTTTACATTTTATTGGCAATTTTTTCACTTTCTTTCCTAGGCTTTCAACTGATGATGATGAATCATTGTCAATGCAGTCCCTGTTTCTCTTCTTGCCTGCAGCTTTTTTATCAAATTTCACCTGTGTGTGTAGATCACCGGATATAACTTCATGTGGATGACGCTGTGTAAGATGATCATTCTGTGTGCTTTCTACAGGATTGTTTCCAATACCCCTTGGATTGTCAGCCTCATGTTCTGGTTTCTTTCTACTGGTCAGTTTTGTCAAGCCATCATCAAAGGGAGCATTTCTCTGGTCAACTATCTCCTCCCCGTCATCAGATGGAATGCCTTTCATCAGATGCGAGGGCCCCTTGGCACAACCACTTTCAATATGTGTTACGTTCTTTCCCTGATCAGATGGAGAACTTTCTTCTACAATTCGTAGCTTTACTCCACCAGTAGATGGAGAACATTTTCCATGTGGACAGTCTTCTCCACCATCAGGTAAAGGGCTTTTCCAATCTGCTAGATCTTCTTGATCACCAGTTTGAGCACTTTCTTGATCTGCCCAAAAACTGACGTTAATGGATGAAGCACTCCTTGTATGCGGTCGTACCTTTTTGCCATCAGATCGAAATCGAACACTCTTTGTATCCGCTGGGTAGTTTCCATCATTAGCTTGAGTATTTCTTTCTTGCATTGAACCTCTTTCACAGCCTGGTGGCATTGCATTTTTCCTGTTCCCACCATCAGGAGCATCTTCTGGATCTTGTGGCTTTTCTCTGTTTGATGGAGTGCTTCTTTCATTTGCCCGGTTATCTCCACCTCCAGACTCTACATTTCCATCTGCTTGCTTCTTCCCATCATGACACTCCGTCTCTCCAACATTTCCTTCTGCATCCTGGCAATCTTTCTGAGAACATTTCCTTTGAGCAGCAACAAAATTAGATGCTAAAAAGGGTTGCAAACAATGCCTACATTGGACAAATTGGCTTTCAAGCGATAGCAGAAGCTCAGAAGGAGCCTTACATTTTGTGCATCTGGTCCAAAAGTATCCTTCCTTCGGTTGAGATTCTGCGCCATTACTACCTGAGACGGCCTTTATAGAAGAATCCCGCTCTTTCTCAAAGAAGTGAAAAGCATCTTTGACAATCTTAAATGCAGCACTTGCACCAGGGAATTTGTTCTTGTCAGGGTGAAGCAAGAGTATTAACTTCTTGTATTGCTTACGAACGGTTTCTTCATCTGTCAAGTGGCTCACTTGCAAAATCTTGTGCCAACTAGAAGCAAACTCACCTGATACCTCCTGAGCAGTACTTTGTACATCCAAAACTGCCATGAAATGATGCAATCCCACCAGATTTGGGTCAAGGCGCTGGGCTTTCAGAATAAATCTCCTGGCTCCAATATAATCTTCTAGCATTAGCTTCTTCTCTGCAACTGTTCGGGCTTTGACTGCCTCGTCTTTATTGCATTCCATGATAAGTGCTCCCTGAAGGCTATGCAGATTTTACCTCAACCCAAACCTTGCATGTACTTTGAGCAGGAGCGGCTTCAATCCAAAACGTACATACTAGAATTTCATATGTTATCTCTCTAGTTGGAAGCTTCACCTGAAAAAGAGAACAAACTGTGGGAAGTCAGTTTAGCTTATCAAGAACTTAAAACTCTCTCACACATCCAGATGGGCTATCCAAAAAGTCAAAAAATAAAAAGAAACACACAGGTTATGCTAGTTTCGGCATGAACAGAAATACAAAAGATGCATAAGAAAGTCCTAACTTGTTTGCATACAAAGAAAAATATGTCATTCAAATTTCAAACGAGAAGAGTTACGAAATCTCCTGATTGTTTTCTCATAGCTTCTATAGAAAGGAACCTCAATTCTATATTGGCTACATAGTTGGAAATCCTTCAAACTTCCATGGAAAAAGAGAACTCAAAATACCCGTCCAATATTTGAAATGAGAAAACCATACATTCCTTCCAAGTTCTTAGACAAGATCTTAAGGGCCAACTAACTGTAGTTGAACGACTCTTTAAAATTTCAAGTACAAATGAAACCCTGAAGAGACATCCAAGACTTGAACTAAAGAGACATACAACAAGACTTGAAACGAGAAGCCACACATTTCTTCCTAAATTTTGACACAAGATTTAAAGTGCCAACTAGCTGTTCCAGGAAGAAAAACACCTATAGTTCCACCTACTTTCAACCATACCAGCCCTAGAATGCCTCGTTCCTTTAACAGAGAGAAAACAATTGAAGATTCCACGACAGAAAACCCTACATTTCATCAGCGTCCCAGTACCATGCAAGCCTCATAATAATCATAGCCATAAACTATAATTCCAACAATGAGTCTTACCATTTTCATCCAACATTTAATCTTTCATTAGAAGAAAAATTTGAACTGTATCCCATCTCTGATACGGAAAACTGGCAATGTGCAGAGAGACACGCTTCCACAGAAGAACACCTAACTTTCCCCACCCTTCAAACCGTAAATTTCATCGGAAAGAAAAACTCCAAATATTCATCCGGCGGGGGTTTAGCTGGAAGAGGAAGAGACGCCCTAGAAAGGCTTTCAACCGATAAGCATTGCGAAAAAGTCCGCCTTGACTGAAAGCTCTGAGGCTCCAAAGCCCAATAGTGAATTAATGGAAAGCATTTGAAGGGCGGATTTTGGACCAGAGATCTAAGGCAGCAAGCAAGACCTCCAAAGCGACAGGAAAGAAGAGGTAGAGAGACCAGATAACCAAAAAGAGCAGATTCTTTTGCAGGGCCCGGAAAGAAGAACAGAATGTATGGATGTACCTGACTGAACATGTCCGAGGTTTCAGAGACGGAAGGGAATGTTTTCTGTGAGAAAACACATACAGTCCGTCGCAGGTTTCTCCTGTCTTTCTTTTGCTTATATAGGTAGCCCATCAAACATGATGATGATAGTGATGGTGGTGATGGTGGTGATGGTCATGCTCATGGTCATGCTCATGGTCATGCTCATGGTCATGGTCATGGTCATGGTCATGGTCATGGTCATGGCCATGGTCATGGTGGTGATGGTATTGGCCATGGTGGTGGTGATGGTGATGGGGATGTGATGGTGGTGGTGAAGTGATGGTATTGGCCATGGTATTGGCCATGGTGGTGGTGATGGTGATGGGGATGGTGATGACATTGGTGATGGTGATGGTGTTGGTGATGGTGGTGGTGGTGGTGGTTGTGGTAATGGTCATGCTCATGGTCATGCTCATGGTCATGCTCATGGTCATGCTCATGGTCACTGTCATGGTCATGCTCATGGTCATGCTCATGGTCATGCTCATGGTCATGCTCATGGTCATGCTCATGGTCATGCTCATG
>JBBBWG010013891.1:0-11977 GCA_037176905.1 Azolla pinnata
CAAGGACGGAATTGCTATGGACCCCGACAAGGTCAAGGCGATCTTGGAAGCTCCGGCGCCACATAACGCAAAGGCGTAAAGCAGATTCTTGGGGCAGATACGGTGGCATAGTCAGATAGAAATATACAAAAATAAATAAAATGAGAATATTGTATTTAAATTGTTTTTAAAAATTGACATATTTGCACCTAAACTTATAATAAAAGTCGTGCCTATAGCTGCAATAAAAGTCACAGTAAATTTGCAGTAAAGATCGTGGTAATTTTGTAGTTATAAATGTTGCGGTAAAGGTTGTGACAAATCTCGTGGCAAAACTCGCGGTAAATGTGCCGGTAAAGGTTGTGACAAATCTTGTGACAAAACTCGCAGTTAAAATTGCGACAAAACTCGTAGTTAAAATTGCGACAAAACTCACAGAAAAACACATGGTAAAATTCCTAGAAATGTTGCGGCAAAACTCACAACAATGATCGCGGTAAACGTCACAACAATATTCTCTTGTAAATTCGCAAAAACTATACGACAAAATTTTTATGTCTTTTGTCGCAAATTTTGCTGAACAAATTTTGCGGCAAAATGCACGGCAAACTCACCAATACCTTGTGGTAATGCTTCTGCATGCATGACATTCTATATAGACCTCAATCCTAAGCATCACGTTATTGGGATAATCATGCAAGTCGTAATTGGCGACAATTATTTTTGTCTTAGTCCTATTAGTACATCAAACAAATTTTGGAGTGATTCAACATGCACATGGCCAAATTTGCTTCAATGTCACTACCTGACACCCTGAGGCTATCATAGGACTACCCGAAATCCGGTTCAGAGTAGTCACCGGTAGTTCATTGATCTACGCTATGGTTGTTACACAACTAAACATAACACACGCGCGGGAGTTATTCATGCTTAATCCCAACCGATAACACTTCTTCAGATATTTGACTATCACACAAGACCACGAAATCCACTTTGAGCCAAACAAACCTAGTTAGGATATATCAATATTGATTATGTAGGCTATCCCAATAACTAAAAATTGGCATTCGGATACCTCTTTAGATTTGAGCAAAGGAGCCATCTCATGGAAGAACTTTAAGAGTGTACAACTACTTTTATGACCATAGCAAAATATGTAGCTACATTTGATATAGCCAAGAGGCACTTTGTATCATGAGTACCAGCAACCAAAAAGTTTATATGTATATTTGACCCAATGACCTATAACTACATAGGCTGAAATTTTATCCATTAAACTATCTTATTTTAATTTATTATATTTAAAGACTTTATAACACCTTAAAACATTATCATATTAATGTTAAAAAACGATTTGCGACGTCTACCGACATCGCAAAGTCTTTAGAGCCACCCAAGTGGCAATGATGCATGCAAGCCACGTGGCATTCATGCATGCAAGCCATGTGGCAACACCACGTGGCGAGCATGCATGAGGCCTAGACCTGTATAAATACTGAGTTGGTCTTAATATTGAACAATTCCGATTCAAACTGTCACGGTCGAAGCTCTTCGACAGGATGGACTCTGAAGACACGAATATGACAATAAGAAAACCAAATAAGAACAATAAGACAATATATGTATTACTAGGAGACTTGGAGTACAAGGCGCCGAAACTGTCACGGCCGAACAACGATGGACTCGGAAGACACAAATATGACAAGAAGAAAACCAAATAAGAATAAGAAGACAAGATATGTATTACTAGGAGACTTGGAGTACAAGGCGCCAAAACTCTCATGGCCGATGCTCGTCGACAACGATGGACTTGGAAGACACGAATATGACAAGAAGAAAACCAGATAAGAACATGAAGACAAGATACGTATTATTGGGAGACTTGGAGTACAAGTAGTTTTGAGACCTGAATGCCTTCACATACACACAACAGAAGTATTGGATCTACCAACTAATTCAAGTTTTTTGTAGTGTATTCGAAAGGCTATCAGGTTAGACTCTTTTGCCCAAGATGTATTAAATCATATTGTTCCCGATCACACTTCTTCTTCAAGGTCCAAAAGTTCTCGTAAAAATTATAGACAATTTAGCTAGTGAGATGGTTTTCTTTTCCGAAACAAACATTTATATGTCCCAGACGGTCTAGCTCAACTTCAAGTATTACAAAATTGTCATGACATACCAATGGATGGACATTTCGGTATTCATAAGACTTAAGAGCTAAACTATTGGTGGCCTCAACTTCGTAGTTTTATTGAAAACTATGTTCGTAGTTGTGATGTTTGTTGTTGATAAAAAATTCCTTGATATCAACCATATGGTTTGCTACACCCATTTCTCACTCCATCTAGTCCATAGAAGTCCATCTTTTTGGATTTCATCACCAAAATGGCGCACTTCCTTCCCTGTGTGAAGACTTTTACTACTTAGGATACAACAAATATGGTTATGTGAGAAGTATTCAAACATCATGGCCTTCCAAATGATATTATTAGTAATCGAGGACCTCAATTCATATTCTCAATGTATTGATAACACTTGCTTAAGATCCTCAAAATCTCTCCTAAAATTTCTTCAAGTTATCACCCTCAAACTACTGGTCAAAGTGAACAAACAAACCAAACGTTAGAGCAATATCTTCGATGCTTCATCAATTATTAGCAAGATGATTGGATTGATTTTTTGTATATGACAGAATTTTCATACAACAATTCTATTCATTCTTCTACAAGATATAGTCCATTATTTGCAGACACAGGTTATCGTCCTCATTAGATGATGCTTGAACATTCAGATATCTCCAACAACCCTATTGTTCATGAGCGTTTATTGTAAAGTAATTAAAGGACATTCAAGACAAGCTTTCCAACCATTTGCGTTATGCTCAAGCCTTATACAGGAAAGCAATAGATCGACATCATTTGGACTTTGACTTTAAGGTTGAACCGAAGTTTCAAATTGGGGATCAAGCATGGTTGTTATGACACAATGTAAAAAACCAAGATCTTGTGATAAATTAGACTACCAATGTCTTGATCCTTTTATGATATCTCACAAAATCAATGATGTTGCTTTTCTACTACAACTACCTACCTCGACATATGAATCTTCATCCAGTGTTCATGCCTCAGTACAGGAACCGTGAGCATCTACTTCTATTCCAAGACGAGTATTTCCACCCCCACTTCTAGTCTACCTTGCAGAAGGATCAGAATTTGAAGTTCAAGCTATTTTGGATTCAAAAATCATGCGTAACAAGTTATATTATCTTGTGGCCTAGCTTGGATACACGCCTAATGATCGGACATGGGAACCTACTGAGAATGTTTCTAGTATTTATGCTAAAAAGCTAGGTCCTTGCTCTCGTGTTGCGACTTGTAGAACTCGTCATCAAAGGAGGGAGATGGTATTATGAGTACAAATATAAAAAGTATAATATGTGTATTCGAACCTTTGACTTATAGCTATATAGGCTCAAATCTTATCCATCACACTATTAAAGCATTACTATATTATTAAAAATGACTTGTAATATTTGTTGACATAGCAAGTCGTCTGAGCCACCACGTGACATTCATGCATGCAAGCCATGTGGCAACCATGTATAACAACCACGTGGCGAGCATGCATGAGGCCTAAAACAGTATAACTGAGCTGGTCTTGGTATTGAACCATTACGGTTCAACACTAGTCTTCGACGCCTTGTACTCAAAGTTTCTTGGTAATACATATTTTATCTTTTTGTTCTTGTTTGGTTTTCTTCTTATCATATTCTTGTCTTCCGAGTCTATCATTGTCGACAAACATTGGCCATGACATGCGTAAAAAACCTCGCGGCAATGCCCACGTAAAAAAGCGCATAAATATGAGTGTCAAAATGTGCGTCTATGTTCACGGATATACTCACGGTAAAATAAGCAGATAAACTTGTATCTATAATCGCGTCCATATTCCAATAAAACTCTCGTCAAATTGCCAATGGCGACATTTCTTGGAAGGTTTGCCTCACCAAAACATCATTTATAGTGACCACAAAAATTTTACATTTTTTCAGACAGCTCGAGTGTTGAATAGGTGACAAGCTCGGTGGCCGCAATTTTTAACTCGCTTTGATTTCAAGATCATTTTTCGCCTAGGGAAACAGCAAGGGCAAGCAGATTCTCTATCTTAGCGCTCATATTTGGACCTTGCTCTAGAGACCCAACTTTCGACAATCAGAAGCAAGTTCTCCTTGGTCCAGCAAAACTACAAGCAACAATGGTCTAACACGCCACTAGATTCAAGTCTTCTTGATACTATTCGACAACACCTTCACTCTGACGATTTTGCTAAGGATGTCTTCACCCACCGTGGTCCCAACCGTGCATATTGCTCCACATTGCCAGGGTCATCTCGACGCTATAAGGAGTTTAAGCGGCAAGATAACTTACTTTTCTACAAGAATCTCCTTTGTCCTTGATGGATCACCACGCCTTCAAGTGTTAGAGCATTGTCATGATGCCCCTATGGCCGGACACTTTCATATTGCCAAGACTATGGAGCTAGTGAAGTGATTATTTTGGTGGCCTCATTTACACCAATTCGTTGAAGATTACATTCACATACGTGACATCTATTGTTGAGCCAAGATGCCCTGAGATCATCCTTATGGGTTGTTGCAACCATTATCGACACCAAGCAACCCATGGCTTTCAATTTCTATGGATTTCATTACAGATCTACCGCCTTCACAAGGTTTTGACACTATTTTAACTGTATGGATCGATTTAATAAGATGACACATTTTTTGCCTTGCGTAAAGAACATCAGTAGTCAAGAAATAGCAGATATCATTATGCGAGAAGTATTTTTCCATCATGGTCTTCCAAACAACATTATTAGTGATCGTGGTCTACAATTTATCTCACTTTTGAAAGCACCTATATGACGGGCTCTGAACACTTGCAAACTCTCTTCAACATATCATCCCGAAACTAATGGTCAAATAGAGTGCACGAATTAAACACTTGAGTAGTATCTTCAATGCTTCATCAGTTAGCAACAAGATGATTAGAGTCATATATTGCATCTTGCAGAGTTTGTGTACAATAACACTATACACTCTTCTACCAAGGTTACACTTTTCTATGCATATACCGACAACCATCCTTGATATTGTCTCTTGGATATTCTAGTGATCTCACCAAATCCTGGCGCGGAGCAACATCTCTATTGCCTGCAATAGCTCCAGTTCGAGTTGTCTTCACATCTTCAAAAAGCTTAAGCCCAATATAAGGCCCATGTAGATCGACACCATCTTCTGTCTCCATTCAAGATTGGTGATCAGTATGGTTGTTACAACATCACATCAAGACTACTTGGGCATGTGATAAGCTCAATTATCAACACCTCGGTCCTTTTGTCATCACGAAGCGGATTAATGATACAATTTGTCTTGATCTTCTTGCAAATTTACGGCTTCATCCAGTCTTTTCTAGCTCTCTTTTGGAATCGTGTCACACCAGCTCAATTCCGAATCGTGTCATGCTGCCCTACCTCCTCTCCAACTTGTTGACGGCCTGGAGTACGAGGTAGCCTCCATTTTTTATTCTAAAATTGTGTGCAGCAAATTGTATTATCTCGTTGATTGGCTAGGCTATGCCCAAGTGATCACGCATGGGAACCCGTCGATAATGTTTACAATGCTCAAGCTCTTATCGACGATTTCCTTCCATTGTTAACGACTCCTTCCACTCATCGTTTTAAAAAGAGAGAGAGTGTAAGGAATCAGTGAGCAATGCTTCCCCTAGATTTGAACCTAAAATCTCGTACTACATCATGAAGAAACCTAACCATTGAAGTAGCTGATCATAACAAAAAATATTAAAGGCTACTTTTTAATGATATAGTGATTATTGTATTAAGAGAAAGAAATCTTTAGGCTAATCTATAGAAAGAAACCTATAAATAGAAACATATAGATGGTATCAAATCAGTTCGAATGAATGCTAGTCTTGAACATCAAGCCTTTCTTGTATCCAACTCTTCTTTGTACTCATTCTATTCTAATAAACCCACTATTATTTTATCAATCCACTCTCCTCTCTTCTTCTCTTCTCTTATATCTTCCTTTAATCATTCAATCTTTTGCGTGGTTCTGACAATATTAATCCCTTTGTTGACTTCTTTTGCTTTGGATTCATTTTATACGCCCATTATGGGGGAGTGTCGAATATAGTTAATAATGATTGTATGCACATGGTCCCTTTAAGATAGGCATATCTATAGTAATTGGAAAGGGCATTTGCCCTAGCTTTGTGGTAGTATATAACTAAGTATTTATACTCTTTTGTTGTGTTATTTTGGTGCAATGACCAATCTCTTTTCTCTCGCTTCCTTTCCTTGACTATTTGCATACCACCTCATATTTGAAGCTTCCATAACATCAAATATTCATTGTTTTGCTCCATCTAACTTATCGGTCACTATGTTCTGTAGTGCTAGACCAGCTCCAAAAACTCACTTCCTTTGATGCTCTCTGACTACTCTCTTTCTGGTTTCCCTTTTGTACTCGTCGAACGGCGAGATGATTAGTGAGATGATGGAGATAGATTGAACTACTTCTCGTGTTAGATGGGGAGAGTAGTTCAATAAACCAAAAGACTGAGGAGAAGACAATATTGTTTTACTTTGGCAACTCGTACAAAGGTGAACCCCATGGGGTTTCAGATACGACATCCAGCCTTTTTAATGATGGCTCTAGCTTACTCGACTTTGTCCTTTTTTCCTTAATGATTATAATGGGGCTTTCTAATTACCCAACTCAATGCAGGTTCAGGTTACACAGTTGGTGCAGGTTACAGACTTGGTGGACTGATAACAAGAGCATTATTTCCTTTCGCATGGAAAATCAATTGTTTTGTTTCAGTTGGTGGATTGGTCCGCTAGCATCTCTACAGCTGAATCAGCTTGTATCGGAGCGGCTATATATTCAACCATCATTCCTCCAAAATTCGCCCCTCCAAACATCGTTGCTTATTGTTGCGAGAATGTTAGGAAGATGATAAGAGAATCATAATCCGTCGCCCATAGCAGAGGAGAGCAGCGAAGCGACCCACAGACAGAGATGCCATCTCCCGAGTCGCTTCTCATAAGAAAACATGGGGTTGCCTCTGATGCTCAGTGGCAAGTCAAGCAATCCTCCATATCCCGCATGAAAACCCATCTCCTTGCGTACCGCTGCTTGTTCATCTTTCTCTCTCTCCTTGGATTCGTCGCCATCTCCATACTTCGATCCTTGCATCTCCCATCTGTGATAAGCGTTGATGGGGAACAAAAGATCCCTTGCGATTGTATCGATTTGGATGAGGCTCTCATGAGATCTTTTCCCAAGGAAGAAATGGAAGGAGGCCGCGTAAGAGCGAGTAGAAAAGAACTAGGCGTTGTTGCTTCGCACACTGATGGGTTCAAGGAGAAAGATGATTCCATACCAAGAAAATTGTTAGGGTTTGTCGGAATTCAGACAACTTATAGTTCTATGGAGCTGAGGAAAGTGATAAGAGAGACCTGGTTGGCATCAGATCCAGAAGGTCTCTTCAGGTGCTCTCCATGCCATCAATAATATACTCAATGTTCTATGGATTTTCTGCATTAGGACTAATTCTTACTGTAAAAACAAGGGTTAAAGAAAAAATTTCATCAATGTAGTATTATATACCGGAACATTAGATGTATCGACAGCATCAATATACTAATATACGTAGACAAGATTAAACCGATCAGTTGGACATATAATAAGAACGTCATTATCTGTGAGGCAAATGGATTATAAGTGAGAAGGCTGCAGCTTTATTTGGAAAAGCTTACCCTAGTCAAGGTGGCCTTACACCTTGTAGCTTTCCCTGATAAATCTGTAGGATTTTTCCACAAACCCTAAACCCTAAACTTCACTGTTTTGGTTTTTTGCAGTTATTTGATTTTGTAGTATCAAGTTTCATGTCCCTCAATATTCTTATACATTTATGTTGACCATCTACCTCGACATTTTTAGGAGGAGTTTGCTGGTATCATGTAACATATCCACAGCATTTCAATAAATTGATGATAAAATTTTGAATAAATTCATATTCTATTACGGCTCCATAAAGGTTATTTCTCCATACTATTACTCATTCTCTAAATGGTTTATTTTGATGCTGAAGCCTGAAAATTCAATCAAATCATCAAGATAGGTTTTGTTTATTATAGTTCCATAAGCAACTAACACATTGTATTTCACACGCGTGCCTGGTCTTAATTTATTAACAGTTAAATTTTGAAGATAGAAAAAGGCACCACTATCACCATCTGTTTTCATATGTTTCTAAAATTTCACATCTTGGATTATGTTTCTTCCACACTCTACTATAGCTCGATAGACTTATTTTAAAATAATGAAAATTTACAGACCCTGTTGTCATGTCCTTACATACACCTGATTTTGTGTTTTAATTTTAATAGAATGTACACCTGAATCTAAAGATTAACCTACATATACGTATATGTATTTAAATATATCCCATTCTGTTAAAACATTTTCTGATGGATTCTAAAAGGTTTGTTATTGTTTTCTGCTGAAGATTGGAGCGGGGAACAGGTCTAGTATTTAGATTTGTGATTGGGAAAACTAATGACTCAAAAAAGATGAATACGTTGGACAAAGAGATGAAGAAGTACAACGATGTTTTACTCATAGATTATGAAGAGGCGAACGTCAGCTCTGCAAAGAAAACGTATGAGTTTCTGATGTTTATTAATGTCAGTATCATTTTGCTTTTACATGTTTCGTAGGGTAAAAACATATTTTCTGTTTGAATTCTTGTTCATTAATGTCTGACATGCCCTAATCGACAATTTAGATGCCCTACATAGAACACATTCATAAACATTGAATAATATTCTATACAAGTTTATATTCCCTTTTCTTTTTTGGTACCTTCATATATGCCTTAGCAGGGTTGGGTTTACTTACCAAAATTGGCAGCGCTCCGAGTTTCAGAAATTCTTATGTTGCGGTGCAAGTTTATGACTCATGAGAGAGTGGTTTTAGCATCAAGATTCTACATCATGAATTTGTCTGACTTTGACATTTGGGCCAAGATTTGTAAATATGAATGCATTTATCATGAGTACAGAGAGAAGATGGTAGTTGACATTGAATTTGAGATGATTCCCGGGTTAACTCTTGGTTTCAAATTTAGAGCTTCCTAAAAGTGAATACTATTTATATTGAGTAATCTACAGGACGCCTAGAGAGCTTGGCTAAAGGAAATCACCCAATTTCTATATAGATGTTCAAGAATGGTGGAAATCTTCTTAAGTCATGAGTTGCTACAGAGTCAACATTATCGTTTATACAAACACTGTGTACTTAGGATCATCACGACACTCACTTGTGGCAACTACTCCATACTTAATAGTCTAGGGGCAGAACCTAGTGTGGCCCCTTTCCTGAAAATGGGAACGTTGATCACAGAGAGGGGAGCAAGACAGATGATTGAGAAGTGTAGGCAAGGACTAGATTTTCTTAGAAATTATCTTGTACACATCCCTTTGTGGATTATACCCTAAACCCGGTGGAGAAATTTGATGGCTGTGCTCTGCTTCCTGCTTGTTGAGCTGCGGCATGAGGAAGAGTCACCCAATTAAAAAAAATTCGTACTTTGTGGCCACGGCTGCATTTTTTTCGTTCAGCAACTTCTCCATGTGTCTCCTGTGTTCTAGTAAGAATAATCACAATTAAAGTTTGTCTTTGTATTCTATCATCTTGGGTAATGAGCCAAAATCATTTTTAAAGAGACTGGTAACAGCCTCTTATTTCATAGAATACAGAACATTGGCACACATGATGTTCTTCCAATCCACTACTGTAAAATATTAGTGTTAAAATTACTACTGTATATGTTTCAATGGTTATTTATAATTTTTCCTAGGTCTTGATAACTATAGAAGAGAAACAAATCAAAGAAAAATTTGGAAAATTGTTGTATCTGCAAAAGATGTGGTTAAAGAAATGCATTAATCTATTTTTCAATGTGCCAGGTTAACTTTTCTTACTGCTGCAATTCTTCTTTTTGATGCTGAGTTTTACGTCAAGGCTGAAGAGAATATCTATCTACGACCAGGTGTAGGAGTTATGTGCCTCTTACGTCTATGGTATTAAGTGCTATTTGTCAGAATTTATATAAGGGTGTGTTACTTCTATTCTAGATCGTTTATCAACAATTCTAGCAAAGGATAGGAGTGCTTCTCGAACTTATCTTGGGTGCATGAAGAATGGCCCTGTGATCAAAGATCCAAAATCGAACTGGTAGCATATTTCACAGTTGAGATTCGGTCTTTAGTACTCTCTGAAAGTTATGAAGCCTTGTTGAAAATTTAACTTCGTTCTGGACAGGTATGAGCCCCAAAGTCACATCCTTGGGAATGACTACTTTTATCATGCACATGGCTCGATATATGCCCTATCCATGGAAATTGTTGAAATGCTTCTCTCAGCAAGCAATGAGAGGTTTGTAAAGCTTGTTGTGATGCAAAAGTATGATTGGGAGATAAGCATTAAGAATTTGTACATGCATCGTATCTTTGTTATATTCTCCTGTCATTATAAACATCAATGTCGTGGCTGCTACCAAACAATTAAAGTTGCAATATATGTATTCCCACTGTCTGAAAGTATGACTTCTTTGGTATGGAAATATGTCTTCCATCTGCATGGATTACCTATGCTTTCTTATAGTGTTCGGTTAATCTCCATATTGACCACAATTGTCATCGATCTCTCATGTTTTGTTGCATTACTGACCTAGTCTCTACATATTATGCTTACATGCAAGGAATATACAGTGGACAATGTAGCTAGCCTTCGGTGCTTTGCAGTAATGGCCTTTTTTTGTTGATGATATGGGTGACAAGGCCTTGGTCTTTCTGCTTTTGGCCTATGTGCCTGGCACATTCAAATTGCTTGATCAATGTTAACCCAGTGTGATTGTCCTCGGAAACCTCTACTAACAAGTATATTCCTTGATTGAATTGTGGCATAGGAAGATTCACCAAAGTAATGAAATTTGTGAGATTGCTGTCTGTTGGTGAGTTGTTGTAGTTGTATTGTTTTATTTCGGCAACTTCTCCCTATGTCTCTTGAGTTCTAGTAAGAACAATCCCAAACAATGTTGAACTTTTTATTCCATTATCTTGGGTAATGGAGCAAAAACTTTTATGAAAAGACGGTGATATCAGCCTTCTATTTCATTGATTATAGAATATTGATAGACATGATTTTTTTCAATTCTATCCCCTTGCACATAATTGGCATATTCTTTCTTCAATGGTTTGCATGGATACTGCCTTTCTCAGTTTCTTACTGATGTAAGTTTGTCCTGAGCTGCCCTATCACTGTGCAGAGCGCATGAGAAAGATGTGTATCCATGTAAGAAGGCCTGAGGATAAATCCAGATTCTTGTGATTGTAAGAAAAGGAAAGGCTTTATAGTGTGCCAACTTTCTACTAAGAGGTGTTGTGGGGCTGATCCATGTCCTGTCATTAATCAATTTGATGATATCAGCTCGGAGTCATGCTTTATTAGTGTTATATACCGCCATAACTTGAGCTTTATTGAGGTTGACTGGCTTATCTGTACAAAATAACTTTAGAGCATTTAGATGTCCCCTTTGATTATTCAATTCGATGATATCAGCTGGGACCCATGGTTTATTAGTGTTATATAGCATCATCACCTTAGTCTTATTTAGGTTGACTGGGTTATCTTTATTTGTACAAGATAACTTTAAAGAATTTAGATGTCGTTGTAGTTCCTCTGGGGAGTTGGAGACTAATACAACGTTGTTGGCATATAGTAAGTAGTATAGGTGTTGTCCCTGCTAAGGCTGCTCCTGATCAAAGAGAAAAGATGATTTCCTCACATCAATTGATCTGTGAACAGCTCAACTCTACCACAGATAGTATAGAAAGAACCTTGAGA
>JBBBWG010013902.1:0-18277 GCA_037176905.1 Azolla pinnata
GATAGGTGCGTGATGCCGGCTTTGCTCAGGTGGCCGAGTCTTCCGTGCCATAGAGATGACACCGGAATGTCCACGACAAGCAAGTCACCCTCTCGGAGCGTGATGTACAAAGGATACAAGGAGTGTATCCTCGGACCACGAGCAAGCAGCAGGTTCCCTTTGTGGATACTCCACCCTCCCGACAAGAAGCTGGTACGAAAACCGGCTTCGTCGAGTTGTCCCACCGAAATGAGCGACCTTGAGAGCGGAACATCGTGGAGTACGATCGTAGAGCCACCCGGAAGTTTAAGCTCTACGGAGCCGATGCCTACGACCACACAATGCTGCCAATTTCCGACGCGTACAGGTTCGAGACTTCAAGCCGTGTACGATTGGAATTGTGATCGGAACGTAGTTAGGTGGTAAGAGGCGCCCGAATCGAGTAGCCAGCTGGTGGTTGCCTCCGTCGTAAGCAGAACTTCTGGTTCGGTCGTGCTGTCCACGGTGAGGATGTTCGGATCATCCTCCATGGTATCTTCGTTTGTGCGTCGTAAAGTCGTAGAAGATGAACCACAGAAGTTCACTTCTTCATGTCGATTGCCCTTTTGCATAAATTTTCCGTTCTTCGCTTTTAGGGCTCGGTAGTCGGCTTTGATGTGTCCGGGTTTCTTGAAATAATTGCACGTCATCGAACCCCTGGACTTGCTTTGGTTTCTCGTCGCGTTCGGCCCGCGCGAGGAACTTCTTCCACGATGTTGCTGTCGAGAGCACCCGTACTCTATATGGTGTAGGCTTCACTTGCCGAGTTCTTAACGTACGTTTTCCTCCGATTGTCTTCCGACAGAATGGAGCTTGTTGTTTCGGAGTACTTTATGGCCATAGCCGACGCGTTGCATACGGTCCTGACGAAGGTTTCCCAGGATGGTGGAAGACTGCTCATCAGCAATAGAGCCTTTAGCTCTTCGTCGATTGTCATACCTTGTGCTAACAGTTGGGAAATGATGCCTTCGTAGTCGTTCAGATGAGCCTTGATCGAATCGGATTCTTTCATCCGTAAGTTTTAAAGGCGCCAGATAGGATAAATCTTCGTAGCGGCCACCTTCTTTTCGTAAGTGTCCGACAACGTCTTCCACAGTTCTTTCGCTGTCGTACACGATTGGACCGTGTAATACACGGATTCGGACAGATTCATCCGAATTGTCGCACGAGCTACCCGATCCATCTTCGTTCGTACATCCGGCTTGTAGGATGTCGGAGCCGTGTCATGCTCGATTGGGTCGATGTAGCCGCGAACTATGAGGTAGTCTTGCATCTGCTCCTTCCAGAAGTTGAAGTTCGTCCCGTCGAACTTCCGTATGCTCATCTCCGATGAGCCGGATGTTGAAGCCATTTGTCGGGAACGCTTGTACGTGGTTCTGATCGGAGTGGTTACGGTCGTGGATGAGTACAACTGCACTGCAGTCTACCTGAATATGACCTAACCGATTTGAGCACGAACATAGAAGTTCTGTCCGGAGTGACTACGATCGCGGGTGAGTACGATTGCTCTACAGTCTACCCGAATGCAATCTAGCCGAGTTGAACACGAACTTCACAAAAGTTCTGCCCGGAGTGGTTACGATTACGGGTGAGTACGACTGCACTACAGTCTACCCGAATGTAGTCTAACCAAATTAGAGTTTAAACCCTAAACCCTAAACCCTAAACCCTACTCAGAGTGAGTATGCACCGCGTCTCCAAGGTCCGGTTTGACGTCGGACCTATTAGGGTTGAAGCTTTGCCCGAAGTGACTACGACCACGGGTGAGTACGACTGCACTGCAGTCTACCCGAATGTGGTCTAGCCAAGTTGGACACAAGCTTCGTAGTGAACCACGACTCTACTCGAAGTAGACACGAGTGCTACGACTCTGCCCGGAGTGAGTACAAGCCGCGTCGCCAAGGTCCGAGTTGACGTCAGACCTATACGCCTAGTCCATAGAAGAACGAGTCGTGAAGACTCTTCCGAAAACGGATGTCGGCCAAAGTACTTCTACACGGAGTGGACACAAGCCGTTGGCTCTGCCCGGAGTGTGTACAAACACTGTCGAAGGAAGTACGACTGTCGAAATCGTGATCAAGTCGTACACTGTACGGACTAGACTAAGAGAAAACGTTTTACAGCAGATTGCCGTAAAACAGTCGTAACTCCCTGTGGTTTACTCCAAAATCAATTCCGAATCTCTAGTTCTCTTGTTGACGTTGAGACGAACACAATGATGTGTTGTACGACAGAAGACGTTGTCGAATACTCTTACTATACAAAGTCTTTGCACGTCGGTCTGAAGTTAGGGATGGCCGTAACTGTATCGAATCTTCTCTATACCGCACGTTCTTGACGTCCACACGAAGCAGAATACAGCCGGAAGTCAGCAGCAGCAGATGACGGCCTACAGCGGATGAACCACGCTCTGATACCAAATGTTGTGGATGAAGGACGCAGGCGGAACAAGCGCTGGCTTCCAACAGTATGGTGGAGGTGTCAAGATGTGGGTTGATACTGAGAGAATATCAGATCGGAAGGAGGAGACTTCAAATCTAAAGCAGTTAGAGGTGGCGGCCAAAGACACGAGAGAGTTGAAGAGAGAGACAGGCACAAAATGGAACTACCATTAACTGAAGTTGGAGCAACTAACTTTGGACGACCATACAAGCCTGGTATTTATAACCCCAGGCTAGGGCACCAGCCATTCCGACATATTACAAATATGGCCCGTCCACTTATGGAAAGTGTGAACACGGCAATTAGACGTCCGTATTTGACACCTCCTCCAAATCTCTCTTTGTTTTAATCTACCTCTTGACATCTCCAACATACTGCTGGAAGTTAGTGCCTTGTTCCGCCTGACGGCCTCACCCAACATTTGGTATCAAAGCGCGGAGGCCAGTGCTCACTCCGTGTAGAAGTACTTTGGCTGAAATCCGCATCAGAAGAGTCAAAACGACTCATTCTTCCGCGGACTAGGCGTAATAGTCCGATCTCGACTCGGACTTCGATAACATGCTTCGTACTCACTTCGGACAGAGCCGTTGTGCTCGTGCCAATGCTTGCGAGGTGATTGCAGCCCAGTCGAGGGCCCGATTCTCCCAGCCTGCGATGATCAGGCTCCCGCAGACCTTCGTCACCGTGTACAAGTTCTGCTGCAGCATCATCCACTGCATGCAGAAACTGGCGTATTCCTTGAACGTTGTACTCCGCCCGCCGGTGATTCGGAATGACTTCATCGTTGGCGAATACTCGCCGAGGTACTCCAGGAGTGTCGATTCTTCGTACGTTCCGACACCCTTGTCTCCGCCTTCCTGCACGTCGAGGAAGGCCCGGATGGCCTGTTGGCCTGGATTTACGGAATTATGGCGAAGCCGTAATTACGTAATTTTACGAAAAATAAAACAGTCGGGGATTCGGGTTTACTAGAAAACGGGGAGTCATGTTTTAGATCCGAACCGACATATGTAAATAGGATTCCGGTGATCCGAAAGCACACCAAAGTTGTATATAAGACCGTGGGGTGTATCTGGTACAAAGTCCAAATTTGTTAATATAAGAAGAGCTTTGCGCCCATCTACCTTGGAGTCTTGTGCGTGACTGTCTATCTATTTGTTGTAGTCGGAGGGTTATGTAATTACGGAAGTAACGCATAGCCCGGATTATGGCCGGAAGCTTACTATGTTACGGAAGATTACGTAGATCGGGATTTTCCCAGATCTATCGGAGAGCCATAAGCTAGTTACCAGAACGGTGGAATGGCCTCTAGACACATCTCGTCGACATCCGCTTCTGCTAAGGCTTCGTCCACATTCGCCCATGGCGTCACCTGGGCGACACATAAATAGCCGCCGAGACCTCGTCGGTTGTGGTGTTCAACCAGTCGGGAGGACAGTTGTTCGTTTGGCCACATCTTCGCAGTCGTAAGCGCTCGATTCCGTCGCACAAACAATAATAGGAATAAACCGGTCCGCCGACCAAGCGGTATTTATAGGTTGGGCTCGGCGGTTAAAAAAACCGTATTATTTTTATTAATGCGTACGCCGCCTGTCCTTTGCTAATTAAGGCGCGACGCCACGAAAAGTAATAATAGCTCTACGCCGGCCACGTCGCTTTTGCGTTTCGCAGAATGCTATATCAAATCATGATTGATTTTCGTCGCTAGTTCGGAAAAGCAACTGCGAATATTCTGGTTTTCACACGTGCAACCCTGCGTCGCCTATCCACACGTGTGACAGTTATTCCTATTGATTGTTGTACAAGGCTCTTAAATGATCGAATCTCGAAGATTCTGCCGACCAAATCTTCGCGAAAATCTTCCGAATCTCTCCCGAATCTTGCCGAAACCTTTCTCGGCCGGAATTCCGGATATTCGTATGTCCCAGAATTCGTACTTTCTGCACCTTTACGGAATTCAGCTCCCAGCCACACTATTTCGGCATTCCGTTGCACTGCCGCCCTCCGCACCTGTTTCTTCCTCCATGAGCCACCACTCTACCTTTCGCGATATCCGTCAGCCTGAGACGATCGTGTCACCACTTCCATCACCTCACGTAAGGCATAATACGGCAGATCCTCCGTCGTACTTACTGTCCATTCAGCCTAGTACGACCTCGTCGGTTTCCCGCCGTAAAGGTACGGCTGCTTTAATTCGTGTTCGCGGCCGAGACTTCCTTCGAAGCCTTGCCCGAACCGTCCTTGGGAAGAAATGGGTTGGCTAGCAACTTTCCATAATACAGCTTTAGGCAAAATCCATTCACCCAGTGGGGTAGTAATTCCCCGGAAAGAGTGCCCAGCTGGTATGTGCCGCTCTCTTCGTTCACGATCCAGTACGGTCCTATCCACCGTAACCGTAACTTTCTGGGCATAAGGCCGGATCGCGACTGGAATAGTAGTATGGCTTTGCCTTTTCCGAATCCTAGTTCATTCCGGTTTCGGTGCCGGTCTACGAATGCCTTTCCTAGTCATTGTTCATGTTCCAACCTGTCCATACTCTATATTCGCTCCTCCTCGAGTCGTAATAACTGCACCACCCGTGCATGTTCGGACTTGTTCAGCTTGTGCTCCATCGGAATCCGCAAGCTTGGAACAATGAACTCCGATGGCACAACGACTTCCAAGCCGAATGCCATGCGGAACGATGTCGACCGTATACTAGTTTTGTAACTAGTCCGGTATGCCCATAGTGCGGAATGCAAGTTACAGTCCTAGTGCTTCCACGATTTTCCGCAATATTGTCTACAGAGTCTTGTTCGTACTTTCCCTGTGGATAGTAAACCGTACTCCGACGATAGACCACTGCGTAATGCTGCGTGAGGCCGCACACGACTTCGTTAACGAAATGCGCCCCTTGGTCGCTCACCAGCTCGATGGGACATCCGTAGCGACACCATATATACTCGTACAAAAATTTAGCTGTGGACGACGCCATTGTCGGGATAATCGACAAGTATGCATGAAAGCAAAGGAAGATCCGTCGGGGATTTGAACCAGAGGAAACCAGAGTGGCGGAGTGGTGAAGAACCGAATTGTAACGAATACTCAGATATCAGAATAGGAAGAAGCAAAGGAAAAAGAATAATAAGGATCGAATAGAATTCCAGATAATCGGATTACAAATAATAGAGTTCTTGATTGAAAGCTAAGAAAGACTTAGGGGCCTCCCCCAAATAGCTTCCCCCCCTGCTCTTTTATCCTCCTCACGAGTGGAGTTCCTCAAAGCAGAGGCTCCTAAAATTAGTTGCGAAAAAAAAAACTATTTGCGAAAAAAAAATCTATTTGGCCACCTCTTTTGTTTGGGAGTGAACTTGTCCGGCTCGGTTGATACTAGCACATCCGAGTGTGAACGCAGACTCTTGCTTCGATTGCAAAAGTTCGACTTAAACTACATACGATGAATTGTTCTTCGAACTATTCAACAACTATAACACATATTACAAAAAAGAAAGGATTTGCGCTTCTTTTTATACCGTTATATCTGTCTGGCCTTTGTATATGTGGGATATTCTCCTCTTTGCTCCTTTTCTTGAACAGCGTGATTTTTGGCAAAATAGTACACGACATCCACATGATTGTTTTCCAATGCTTTCAAGCCATGGAGTTTCCTGACACGACATCCACCCCCACCAAACTTGCACATTCACCGGTATGTGCCAATTTGGATGGGTCCTCCTTCATTCGACTATTTTAATTCATCCACCACACTTAAGGTAGAATCGTCTAGAGCGTCGAGTTGTATTTCTGATCCCTCTCTCTGTTTAAAGAACTTAATTCTTTTTCCGGCAATCCGCAGAGCAAGCGGCGTACTATCCAACTTTGTTAGGCGATAGGTTGCATTATCTTCGAGTTTTTTTACGGCTTATGGCCCGAACCACCGTCGCGAAAACTTTCGTGCTGCTCTATGCTAGTTATCCAAGCTGCTATCGTAGACAAGCACCCAATCACCTTCCATAATTCTTCTTGGTTGAAGGCGATGTCGATCATCAAAAGCCTCCTTGTTTTTTAGTCTAGCAATTTTTAGACGAGCTTTGGCAGCTTCTATATCATCCTCTCTTCGCTCCAGTTGTCGGATTCGCAAAGCCAGTAATTCTTCTCTGCTGATCTCGTCTTGCCATGGCAATGCTAGCCACGACACGATGCTCTGTACTATCTACATAATCGGTTTCTATATGAAAATAAGTTCGGCCGGCATATATCCTGTCACCGAGCTATGTGTTGTCCTATCGGCCCATAATGCGAACGGAAGCAGATGCGGCCATTCACCTGCTTTCCCTTGGCATGCTTTGACTAAAGCCTTCATGATCAGACCATACCTGCGCTCTACTTTCCCGTTTGCTTCCGGATTGTACGCTGTAGTGAGGGATAACTTGATTCTCATCCTTGAAAAGAACTCCTTGGCTTCATTCGCATCCTGTTCGCCTCAATCAGCAATTATCTTTTCGACGCATCCATACCTGCAAATTATATCTTCAAGAAGAAATTTGCATACTGCTGCCGTTTCTTTGCTACGCAGTGCACGGCCTTCTATCTGGTTGGTAAGATCCTCCATTGGAAGCACAAGGTATTTCATCTGCCACCGGCCCATTAGCATCGTCACGATGTCTACCATCCACTTGTAATGCATCGCCAGTAGATATGTCGGATGGAGTTCATCCTGATGACGAACGTTCGAGTAAATCTAGCAATCCTTACATGTCTCCACATAAGTTGCCACATGCTTGTAGAATCCGTGCCACCAGTACTTTCCCTTCAGCTTTGCGAATGTCGCCCATACTCCTCGATGACCCGCCCAGGCACTATCATGAAATTCCTTTATGAGGTGACGTTGTTCTTCCAACTTGCAGACAACTCGCATTGGAATTCCGTTGTTCTTTTTTGCATGCCTCCACAAATGCCCATGTTTGAGGAAATACTTGTACACCTTCTTCCGGATACGGCGGAAATCATCCGTCATCTAAGCTTCATCTCATCGGAGAGTACTTACGTACTTCCCAATATCTACTACTCATCGTCGTAATCTTGTTCCATGAATGTTGCGTGCACTCGGACGAAGGAACTAGTGAAGAAGTCCGATCCAACATCCTCTTCGGCAAAGCCATGCTCTTCGCCACCTTCATACCTCGCTCGTGACAACATATCCGTAACTATGTTGCGCTTCCCGGCTATATGCCGAATTTCCGGATTGAGCAACTTGATGTATGCGATCCACCACAACATGGCAATATCAGGCGTGTTGCATCCAGAGATCATACCCAAAATGGGTAAGCAATACGTCTCGATCACTACTTCTGCTCCGATGAGGTATTCTCGATCAGACTTGATTGCTGAGATGATTCCCCACAACTCTCTCTTCACTTGGTCGTACTTCCTTTGCCGTTCACTTAGCACCTTCGCTCTGAATCGAATCGCATATCGTTTGTCATCCTCGTCCTCTTGATTGATCACCCATCCGATCCCGGTTGGACTAGTGTTCACGGTCACGAAAATAGGTTTCCCTCGTACATATTCCACGTTCCGTAATGCAGGGGCTTCTAGCAACAGCTCTTTCAGCCGTCGTATCGCGAGCATATGCTCGTTGGTCCATTCAAACAGCCGTTTCTTCTTCAGTAGTCCGTACAGTGGTTCGACGACATGGGCATAATGTGGAATCCAGATATGGTAGAACGCACACGCTCCAAGAAACCTCCGTACATCTGTTCGCGTCGTACATTCCTCCTTCATAGCTTGGATTGTTCAACCTTCGTCGGCAAAGGTTTACGACCGAACGCTCTGCACATATGTCCCACCACCAAAATCTGCGGTTGCCCAAATGTAGACTGCTCACCTAAAAACGTCAGATTCGCGTCTTCGAGTCCTCGTAGCACCTTCTCGCAGTCCGCAATATGATCTATGACAAATTATCGGCATCCGTCTTCATTCCTCGACTCATCCTTCACTTCGACCGGACATCCTTTGATCGGAATATCATCTAGAAATGGCATTGTGGTTTCCGGAATACAGTTCTTCAAGACTTTTTTCATGGCATTCACCATGTGCACTACCGAGTTCGTCACTCCTTGTGGCAGCATACACATCCGACCAAGTCCGATTGGGGTTCGCATGGTCGTAATGTCACGACTCTTGACCGCCAACTGGAATTGGGGTATCCCGAGTAGAGATAGCCAATCGAGTATATGGATCGGCTTGCGAACTCTTCCGCAAATGCATCTACACTTGGTTCGATTCCAGTATTTTTTATCGTCACCTTGTTCACCGGCTGCAGATCCTGAATGAATCGTAATGATCTGTTCTTCTTCGGCATTGTGAACCATCTGCTTGAGTACGGCGTGTTCGATGGCTCAAGAATTCGCATTGCCACATTTTCCTTCAAGAGCTCAATCAGCTTCGGCAAGTGCGCTCTTGGAATTGGTATCGGCTTCAGATTCCAAGGAATGTGCGGCACCGTGAAGTTACCATTGGCTCGATCTGTTTCGGATCAGCACATCCGATTTCTTGCGGAGAAAATGCCAAGGCTTTCCCATGTTGTTCCAACATCCCTCGAAATGCTTGTTCTTCCTCTGGGAGAAGAAAATTTTCCTTCCCGACTCGAAGCTTTTCCTTTATCTCCTTCGTGAAAATGTGACCAATTTTCTTGGGATCTCTCAAGCTCGGATCCCTAGCCACTTCCTTCATCCTTTGCCAGCTATCTTCCGGTAGTGGAATCGCAATTGGCTTAATCTTCTTATTCACCGTCTTGTATTTAGTACTAACTGTAGCCGACTCCATCGAGATGCCTCGATGATAGTCATCGATGACAATGTACATGTAGATGGAGTTGACCGCAATCATCTGTTGATCATGTGGGCAGCCCAAGTCCACGACAGCTTCAACTTCCTTGATAGTGTCGTTAAATGAGTCAGCCCCCATGACATGCATGAAGAATTCGTCCTCCGCAATTATTCTTTCCTCTTTCAGCATCGTCTCGAATCTTCTTATCGGAGACCTTTCATTTCGGCTGGGTTTCGCCAACTTGCATGCGCCACCAGATGTAAACCCTAACGCTACTTTTCCTTGTCCGCGCACTTCTCTGCTTCGTGGGGTCTTGCTTGTGTTCGGAATATTTGCGCCCCACGCTTCAATAGTCCGCTTCAAAAATCCGAGGAATCGCCACCAAGGCTATCCCGGTTCCTCTCGTGATTGGCCCGCACGGTCAGAAATTGCACGGATCGGCACCCGTCAATACTTTTCAGTCGCGCGAATGTTGCGCCACTGTCGCGACCTGGATTGCAGCATTAGTCTGCTCCCGGAATTTCTCCATGATTTTCTTCAGATTGGCCTGAGCCAAAAATGACTTCTTTCCGAGTTCGCCCATAAGACGATCGATCTCCCTCTGCTACGTATCCTGGTACGTTAGAGCCTTCTTCAAATCCGCGACCGCCACCGATAGCTCCATCCTCAATGATCCCAACTCCTCTTGAGCTTGTCGGTGCCGTCAGACAGCCGCGTCCCGCTCCTGCTTCAGCTCCTTCGTTTCCGCGTTCAAACTACCGTTTTCCTCAGTGGTGCTCTCGACATCCACCACAAGTCGAGTCTGAATATGCTTCAACGTTTCCTTGCTCTTCTGAATTTCCGCGTTCTGCACTTCGAACGCGTCGGACATACGCTTCTCGTTCTGCCGAGCTTCGTCCACATCGCCTCTCAATACTCCGATTCGTCGTCGCAACGACTTAACTTCCGCTTGCGCCTCCCGTAAGTCCCGACGAAGTTGTTCTTCGTTGGTATGTCTCCTGCGTTCGGCTTCCAATTCCACTCGTACCTTCGCCAAATCCGCGTCCTTAGCCTGCAACACCTTTCGGAGCTCCACCTGCCCCTTCTCTGCTTCCGACAGAGACGCGTTTTTCCGTTTCAACGACTCTTCGCAGTTCGTGAGCCGTCGCTTCCAAACAGTCACGTCACGTCCTGCGGTTTCGGAAGTCTGGGCCTCGACCCTTTCGCTCCATGCGCACACCCTTTCCATCGCCGTTTCCAGCATCATCATGATTTCGTTCTCTTGTTCCCGAACAGTATGCTCTGCTGGTACTTGCCTGGCTACGACGGCCGTGGCCGCCGTGCTTACCGACGATGAGGGCGGACTTACTGGAACGATTTCCCGTTCGGTGTCCGTAGGGTCCCGTGTGACTTGCTCCTCAGGCACCTAGCCTGATCTTCGATCATCGGCGTCGGTGCGTCGACCGTCTCCACGATTGGCTCCACGTCGTCGGTCGGCCGCACCTCATCCGTACCAAGTACGGGTGCTCCGGGTAATTGTACACTCGCCACATCCGTGGCCAAAACTGCGCCGTCCTCCGCACTATGTACAGTTTCCAGGTTCAAAATTCCGGCCGTTCGCCCGGCCGTCCTTCAGTTTCTGCGGCCTCTGCTGGTTGTGGGGGGCCTACTTTCTTTAACCGAATTACCAGCCAGCCATCGGTCTCCTATTGCGCTGATTTCTTCCATTGTTTCTTCCGTTTATCCTTCGGCGACTTCTTTGGGGGTTCGGGTACGGCAGGCATAATTTCCGAATCATCCAGCGTGACGATGTCCGCATCGTCATCTGCCGCCCCTCCTCCGATTTGCGGCGTGTTGGCATCCCAAATCTGGGGTGCGATCAGGATCCGCTCACCAAGATTCCAAGTCGGAATCTGGATTTCCGCTTCCGCCGTAGTCGCTCCTGCTGCCAGATCCTGTGCCATCGGCAGCTCCGGTTCCGGCAGAGCTTCCTCCGCTGCCGGTGCGTCCGCTGCGGCCTCCGCCGTCAGCATGGGCTGATCCTCCACCATAGTTTCCGCCACCGGTGGAGTCTGATGGTCTGCCGGCGCCCGCCCGGTTCCTTCTAACGGTACGACGCGTAACGTCGTACGTCTCGGGGGTCCTTGAGCCGGGAACCGTACGACCGCAATCGTACCGGCTTTTTCTCCCTTGGAAGCGGGTCGTCGCAACCGCCGTCGCCTCGGCTTTTCCGCGATGGGCTCTGGTTTTGGCACCGGTTCGGGTGAGGCTCCCGACGGCCCGATTTCCCAGAGCTCCCGTTCCTTTTTCTTTGGCCGCTCCTCCTCTAGTGCTTTGCAACTTGGCCGGATCCCTCTGCTGGCTTCCAGGTCTCTCTTTACCCGGGGGTGGGGTGTAAAACATCCCCAGCCAGTATGTCAGGGCTATTGCCCAGTTCTTCCGACTGGCCGTCGCCTCCCGGACCAGGGCGGCGGACGTGATCATGGCCCAGTCGAGGTCGCGGTTCTCCCATCCGACTATTATCAGGCTGTCACGAAGATAACAGGCTGCCACAAATCTTCGTGACAGCCGACGGGTTACTCTGCGGTAGTATCCACTGCGCGCAGAATGTAGCGTACTCCTTGAACGCCTCGCTTCGTCCGCCGGTTATTAAAAAATACTTCATCGTTGGCGAGTACTCTCCGAAGTACTCCGTCAACATGGCATCGTTTTATGTGCCGGCCTTCTTCTCGCCGCTCTCCGGTAGATCGTCGAACGCGTGGACGGCTTCCGTCGACAGTTCGTCGACGTTTTCGTAATATCGGCCAACAGTCCACCTGTGCCAGGGCCTCCTCCAGATTGGTCCATTGCATTGCGAGTGCCACCCGTAAGTAACCACCTAGTCCCCGGCGGTTCAAGCGCTCCACGAGTTGTCGGGACGATATGTCGATAAGCTTCATCTTCGTCGGTCCTCGGCTGTCAGAGTGCAGGGCAGTCTCAGCAATCGGATGACAGAAAAGAACAGCAGTCTACCGATTCGTCGGTATTTATATGGTAGCCCAGCGGTTACGAAAATTGTATATTTTCGTGGGAAGACGTGCACCGCTCGTCCTTTCTAATTAAAGCGCACCGCACGAAAAGTAATAAAAGCCTTCGCCGGCCATGTCACCTTTTGCTTTTCACCGACTGCCATACTAGGTAATGATAGCTTTTCGAGCCATTCGAAAAGCACTTGTGACCTTACACGTGTGACCTCACACGTGCGGCAAATCCGATTTATTGTTGTACGATGTTCTTTAATGCGCAAATCCCGAAGATTCGGCCGAAGATATTCCGAAAGATCTTCCCAACTTCGCCCAACCTTGTTCCTTACGGAATTTCAAAATTCCGTATTGTTCGTGCCTCCACGGCTTTTTGTAACTTCGCACCTTTGCGAAGTTTCGTACCCTCCGAAATTTCGTAACTTCGGATAGTTGTCGTCTATTTCCGGAGTCCGTAGTTTTCGTCGCACCTTGCAAACTTCATGTCCTTCCGGAATTTCGTTGCACGACCCCCTCCCCTCCGGAATTTCGTCCCCTTGCTTAAGCCACCACCGTAACATTCGCGAAATCCGACTCGAACTTCTTCGAGCGTGACTCAAGTCCTTCTGAGTCGACGTAGCTGCGGTCCGTCCACCTGATACGGTCGCGTCGTCACTTTCGTGACCTCACGGAAGGCATACCCCGGCAGGCCCTCCATCGTCAGCCCAGTACAAATTCGTCGGCGTCCTGCCGTAGGGTTACGGCTGCTCTATTTCTTGTTTGTGGCCGACACGTCCTCTGACGTCATGCCCAAACCATTGGTGGGAAGAAAAGGTTTGGGTGGCAGCTTTCTGTAGTACGGTTTTAGGCGAAATTCGTTCGCCCGTTCTGGTAGTATTTCCCCGAAAACTGTGCCCAACTAGTACGTGCCGCTTTCCTCGTTCACGATCCAGTACGGTCCAGTCCACCGTAACCGTAACTTTCCGGGCATCAAGCCGGATCGTGATTGGAAGAGCGCAATACGACTTTCCCTTTTCCGAATCGTTCCTCGTTCCTTTTCCGGTGTCGGTCTACGAAAGCCTTTCATAGCCGTTGTTCATGTTCAAGTGCCTCCATACTCCGGATTCGTTCCTCCTCGAGTCGTAATAGCTGCTCCACCCATGCATGCTCCGATTCCGACTCCTCGAACTTGTGCTCCCACTGAATTTGTAAACTCGGAACCATGAACTCTGACGGCATGAAGGCCTCCAAGTCGAATGCCATACAAAATGGTGTCGATCGGATCCTAGATTTGTAACTAGTCCGAGTCCGTTCTGTTTGCTTCCACGATTTTCCGTAAAATCATTTGTAGGGTCTTGTTCGTACTTTCCGCCAGGCCATTTCCTTGCGAATAGTATACCGTCCTCCTCCGATGGACCACTACATAATGCTGCGTGAGGCCACGTACCACGTCGTTGAAGAAATGTGCTCCTTGGTCGCTCACGAGCTCTATGGGGCATCCGTAACGACACCATATATACTCGCATAAAAATTTAGCGGTGGACGACGCCGTATTGTCTGGTAACGCTTTCGCCTCCACCCACTTTGTGCAATATTCCGTAGCGACGAGTATATACCTATTCCCTGTTTGGGCTGCTGCAGGGTTGAATGGACCGACAAAGTCGAGTCCCCATTTCTAGAAGGGTTCCAGCAGAAGAACAGGCTAATCCGGCATCCGTGCCGACTCCTGCGATTGCCCTGGCCACTCCACTGTGGCATTCCAGCAGTACATCTTCTTGCTCGTCTTTTCGTACCACACGTCTCCATACTCCGTCCGCGGATTTGTGGTACAAATTGTCGTTCATCAGACTGAAGGCACGGCTGCGTACTCCTAGCCGTTTTCGTTCCGCCTTCGACAATTCCTCGGGTGGGACGCCGTGTCTGAGAAAATAGATTATGTCGGTCAGCCACTGATCTGGGTCGTCCCTTGGCCTGGTTTCTGGTGTCACTGTCATTACCCCTGCGTCGGGGAAGTCGTCAACTACCCCTGCCAACGCTTCTCCCGATTCCAACCGTGAGAGCTAATCGGCCACGGC
The DNA here is from genome assembly GCA_037176905.1 of Azolla pinnata. NCBI lineage: Eukaryota > Viridiplantae > Streptophyta > Polypodiopsida > Salviniales > Salviniaceae > Azolla > Azolla pinnata. The sequence continues at coordinate 14,324 of JBBBWG010013902.1, forward strand.
ATGTTGTGCACCGGGTCAGTGGACTATGTCGAACTCATACTCCTGTAAGAGCAGAGTCCATCGAGCCAACTTTCCTCTCAACGAGCCTTTGAACACCAGATAGACTAGAGCCGAATGATCTATGTGGAACGTAAACCGTTTGCCGAGCAAGTAGTGACGAAATTTCGTCACATTGTAGATCATTTCGAGGCCTTCCCGTTCCATTGTCGAATACACTACTGATTGCTATGTCCAACGTATCCACAAACACATGAAACTCCCGGTTCCAATCCAGGGGTTGTACCACAGGAGCTCGTGTCAGCAAGAGTTTTAAGGCTGCGAAAGCCTTTTCCTCCTCCTCAGTCCACGTAAACGGTTCCCTATGAACCGTCGTGTGGAGGGGCGTGGCAAAATCCGCCAAATGTCGGATCATCCAACTGTGCCACCGAATCTGCCCCAAGAATCGGCTCAAAGCCTTGGCGTTGTGTGGCGCTCGAGCTTCCAAGATCGCCTTGCCCCCTTATCGAGGTCCATAGCAATTCCGTCCTTGCTCACGATGTGGCCGAGCAGCATCTCACTGGTAAATGCAAAGGCACACTTCGCCGGATTTAGGCTCAGTTGCGATTCCCGACACTTTTTGAGGCACAGCTCGACATGCTGCAAGTGCGCCTTACGCGTTTCGAAAACTGCAAAATCGTCTAGGAACACTTGCATGAATCCAGGGATATACTCCTCAAAAATCTCCATGATAATTCGCTGGGAGCTAGCTAGGGCCATCTTCAACCCGAACATCATGACGACTGCCACGAAGACGCCCCATTCCATGACGAATGCGGTCTTTTCTTGATCCTCTTCAGCCATCCGAATCTAATTATATCCGCTAAATCCATCCAAGAAGTTGTACATTTCGTGCCTAGCTACTGTGTCGAGTACCCTGTTCGTAAAGGGTAAGGGAAACGCATCCGTGATGGTTGTTGCATTCAGTTTTCGATAGTCAACGCAGACCCTCAGCTTGCTGTTTTTCTTCGGCACCACCACGATCGGGCTTAACCACGTCGCCCGTTTGACCGGCCTAATAAAGCCTACCCGAAGGAGCTTATCAATCTCCTCTTTGAATTTCGCCACATAATTCGGGTTAAGGCGATATCTCTGTTGCTGTACCGGAATGGCGTCCTTCGCCAAATTTATCTTATGATGATAAAATTCCGGGTTTAACCCCTTCATGTCCTCGTACGACCATGCGAACACATCTTTGTACATCCAGAGGACATGGGTCAGTTGCTCTTTGAACTCCGCATCGAGCTCCTTTGCGATCAGCACGTTAGGCGGTTCCTCCGCCGTGCCCAGATTCAGCTCTTCGAGTTCGGTTGGCCGATCTCGTTGGGACACCACCAACTCCCGTTTCAAAGCTTCCCTGGCTCGGCTCCGCCTCTTTGACGAGGCACCGAGGTTGGATCCTCCTGAAGGAAGGTATCGGCTTCCTCCTCCGTAAGGCCCTCTAATATGTTAACGCTTTCCGCATAAACTAGAGCCGTGGCCTTGTCCGGTATACGACCCTTGGTCGTGTGTGTCCAAGTCTTCCGTCCATCTCGCCGGAATGTCAGCATGTTCTTCGGCCAAGCGTGCTTCATTCGGGCAGATCATAATCATGGCTGCCCTAACAGGATGGGGTAAGCATCCTAGTGTGGCAGGTCCATGATTACCACGGAAATGGTGAATTCGTGCCCCTGTACGACCATTTCCAGGTCCGGGATCATTCCGATCGGTGGGACCGAACTCCCATTTGCCATCCGCAACCAAAATTTGCATGGCTCCCACTTCGTGATTCCCAGCTGCCGACATGTGGCCATAGTGATGACATTGACGCCTAACCCTCCATCGATTAAAATCCCTGCGATCTTCTACCCACCTATGAAGGCCTCCATACTCGGGCATTCGCAGTCCATCACCCGTTCGTCGACTTTGGTCAGTTGTATTGCGGGTGCCGTCATTGTCGCCGTTCCTACCAAGGTACGGCGGATTTCTTCCCAAAATCTCGGCACTAACCGTAAAAATTGTTCCAGCGTCATTGTTACTTGTATTCTGGCGAAATCCGAAATGTCGGGCTCCATTCCGCTGCTAGACGGACCCACGGATTTCGTAAGGACCTGTTTGCCGTTTGCCGTACGTTGGGTTTCCTGGGTCTGAATCTTCGCGTTCTGCTGAGCATTCGCCTCCTCAACCCAGTGCTACGCTTGTTCGTGGACACGATCCTACTCCACCCATTGTTCCGTGCGAGCACGGCTGCGCGTCGTGACAAACTGTACTGCCGGCATTATTAGGCTCACCGTCGGGCCCTTACTCGTTGAAGCTTCCCCCTGGTTAGACGCTTGGCTTGGAGGTGGGTTGGGGCAATCCATCGCGAAGTGACCGGGTTGACAACAATTGTAACACAGAGTGTCCTTGCCCGGCCTTCATCGATCCCACCTCCGATTCCGTTTCGGCCTTGGCAGTCCGGCCTCCTGGCGCCGGTCGGCCTCTTTCTGTCAAAATGGACTAGGTTGGAGCTGTGGCCGTCCCTTGCGCTGCAACCGTTGACCGCCAGGGTTGTCATTGTTGAACTAGTTGTTATCTCGTTGTCCCCGATTCTGGACAGGTACCGGTTGCACAGTGTCGTGTAGAGAAATTCACATGGTTTGAAAGTGGATGTCGTGTGCTGTTTTGCCAAAGGTCGCGCTGGGAGCAGAAAGAAGAATGTCTCACATATAGAAGATGCAAAGAGATGAAACATTATATAAGGAAAGGCCAAACCTTTTTCTTCTCAGTGTGTGTTCGTCGGTTGTTGCATAGTTCGAAGAATAGTTGATCAAATGTAGCTCAAGTGCTAAATAGATCGAGTCGAAATGCGTTCACTCCTAAACAAAAGAGGCGGCCAAATAGTTTTTTTTTCTCTACTTCTATTTTTCCTGCGTTTTTTTTTCCTCCTGCGTTTTTTACTATGGCGACCCACTCCACAGCCTATATAAGGAGTGGCGGACATAGGGGAAGGGCGGCTTGAAATCAAGAACTCTAGGGATTATAATCGGATTATCCAGCATTCAATTCAATTAGTTTTCACTTGCTTCTGATTCTAATATATGAATATTCGTTACAATTCCGTTTCTCACCACTCCGTCACTCTAGTTTCCTCTGGTTCAAATTCCCGGTGGATGTGCCTCTGCTTTCAACGTGAAATTATGCAACAGGAGGATATCTGGTGCGGAGATGGGTGCAGCAGGTGATTCGACAGGCGTTTCGCGTGGAGAGGAGATGACGAAAGGCATGATGCAGATCGTGGAGCTCATGTTGAAAGCAAGAGATCAAGAGGCGCTGATCGACAAAGCAGTTGATCGGACGGTTCAGATTACTGGCCGATTTGATGGCAAGAATATCATGAAATTCCTTGCCACGTATCGGAACGAGATGCAGCAAAGAGACGTTCAGGATCAAACACAAATAGCTAATTTCAAGCGGGTGGTAGAACCACAGGTGCGTGAGCGCATCATCGAGATCTAGAACCCCAACCGATTTGGGCCGAGTTCGAGAAGGCGCTGCTCGCAGAATATATGTTGGAGGACGCATCGAGGATGACTCGACACGCACTAATCAGCTAGATCGAGAGGAGAGGTAAGAATTTGAGTGTGTCTGGGGTGTACACTGAGTATGACAGGATGTATGACCGACTCCCGAGCGCCGACCAACGTCTTCTCGATGGGGACAAAGTGCTTTTGTTCCTGATGGTGGTGGATGCGAAAGACCGATGCGAGTTGGGAAGTTTGCTAGAAGATGAAACGCAGCCGAACGGGCTACTGGCGGACTGGGCGGCCGTGAAGAAGGCGTGCAACCGCCTCGACAAGCGTCGGCAGTGGCTTGAAGACGTTGATTCCGAAACTGTCCAGCCACAGTCGTGGAAGAAGAAAGTGCCCACCACGAGCGAGCCAAGTAAGCCGACCAATG
>JBBBWG010013913.1:0-18273 GCA_037176905.1 Azolla pinnata
TAATGATCAATTCCACCACCCTAGCCCAAAACAAAAAATTTACCCCCCATTAGGGTTTCTCCTTCCAAGCTAATCGATCAGCGAGTTAGGTAAAACCCCAGCAAAAAAAAACCCCATTAAGGTTTCTCTAAACCCCCTGTTAGAAGGGTATAATTTTGGGCTCTAGGGCTCTCCTTCCAAGCTGATCATCCGCCCACATCGACAAGCACTTGAAAACCCTTAGAGCAAAACCCTAGTCAAACCCTAAAAAAAAAAACCCAATATACCTTCCAGGCTAATCATCCATCATCGATCAATGCGATCCGATCCGATTCCATCCCATCGATCCCTCCTGTTGTTTAACTAACTTACTTAACCGACTCGTTGATTGTGCCCTCCAGAGTCGGCATTGAGCTGCCCAAGATCGAGGTGCGCTTCGAGGGCCTCCACGTGAACGCCGATGTCTACGTCGGCGGCCGCGCCCTCCCCACGCTGCTCAACTACACACTCAATGCTGTCCAAGAGATCCTCACCGCCCTCCGCCTCATGCCCTCCAGGAAACGGGACCTCGCCATCCTTCACGATGTCAGCGGCATCATCAAGCCATCGAGGTGCTGGTCTTCTCCTTTCTTCATCACATTTTCTTCTTCTTCTTCTTCTTCTTCAATCCTGTTGAATAGCCCGATCGGATCATTCGGCGATCTGATCATCGATGGAAAAAAAGAATCCCATCCATCCAAAGTTCGGTCTGATCATCTTACAAGTTGCCAAGAAGAGCATGTGCACCTGTGCCATGGATCATGTACACTACTGATTCCCCTCACTCCTTGATCTGCTTCGGCATGCTATTTCTGTTTACATTTTACAGGATGACTCTCCTTCTCGGCCCGCCGTCGTCCGGCAGAACAACGCTGCTGTTAGCCTTGGCTGGAAAACTCGACTCCAATCTGAGGGTATAGTAATGGCATCTCTTCATCCACAGCTCGATTTCAAACCATTACACCTTGTGTATACACTGCTGAGCTATTAATTAACATAGATAGGATGGAGAGCCTGTGCAATGCCTTTGCTTTCCAATGCTCTGATTTCCTCGCCGATTTCTCCTTCCATTTTGCACATGATGATGGCAGGTTTCGGGCCAAGTGACATACAACGGCCATCATCTCGACGAGTTCATTCCGGGGAGGACGTCTGCCTACATCAGCCAGCATGACCTGCAGATCGGCTCGATGACCGTTCGCGAGACGCTGGACTTCTCAGGGAGGTGCCAAGGCGTGGGAACCCGATACGGTAATTGTATCCAGCTCCTCCATGTAGAAATCTTCTTTTCAAAAAGACCAAACTTCCCATCTCCATATTGATTTTCTTTTTGGTTTCCAAATCTTCATTTTTGCTGCAGACATGCTCATGGAGTTGTCCAGAAGAGAGAAAGTGGCTGGCATACAACCAGATCCCGACATCGATGCTTTCATGAAGGTAAAAATCTATACTGATCAGAAATTATATAGCTTATGCTGGAACCCAATTTCTTTCCCCATGCACAACACAATCTGTGCCTTGCTGTTTCCATGGCACATTGTGATTACATCAGATTTCGTCTTTGTATCCAGGCAACATCAGTGGAAGGTAAAGAGACGAGTCTTGTCACAGATTATGTGCTCAAGGTATGCTTCTCACAGTCCACAGTATGTAGAAAAACATATTGGCAGAGACAGAAGTACCTGTTTCAGAATTCCGCATCTTCAGATGCAATTGATGTTCACGAATCCTGGCAAAACTTGCAGATACTAGGGCTTGATGTCTGTGCTGACACATTAGTCGGCGATGAAATGCAAAGGGGAGTATCGGGAGGGCAGCGGAAGCGTGTCACAACAGGTATCGATCGAACACATCTCCTCAAGACCATCATCACCTTTAATCCTGTCTTCTGTTGTCTATGCAATACATCAAAATATCCTCCTTTACCACTGCCGATTGATTGTGTATGAAACAAAACATATAACTTGATAGGGGAGATGCTAGTGGGTCCATGCAAAGCTCTTTTCATGGACGAAATCTCGACGGGCCTCGACAGCTCGACCACATTCCAGATTGTGAAGTGCTTGAAGCAGAGTGTCGAGGTAATGGACGGAACGATGGTGGTGGCGCTCCTTCAGCCAGCACCTGAGACATATGAGCTATTCGACGACCTCATTCTACTGTCGGAAGGCCAGATCGTGTTCCAAGGACCGCGAGAATCGGTCACAGACTTCTTCGAGCAGATGGGATTCAAGTGTCCCGACAGGAAAAACGTTGCCGATTTCCTTCAAGAGGTAGATAGATACATACACGACCATCATCGAGCTCCTTCGTCTCCGCACACTAGGAATCACTTCAAATGATTTCTGGTATCTCCTGCAACAGGTCACATCCAGGAAAGACCAGGAGCAATACTGGGCGATGACGAACCAGCCGTATCGATACATACCTGTCAACGAGTTTGCGGAGGCATTTCAGTCCTACCACATCGGGAGGAAGCTGGCGAACGAGCTTTCCGCTCCGTACGACAAGGCACGGAGCCATCCTGCAGCCCTGGAAACCGAAAAGTATGGCCTCACCAAGAAAGAACTCTTGAAAGCTTGCTTCTCGAGGGAAATGCTCCTCTTCAAGCGCAGCGCCTTTGTCCATGTCTTTGCCACTGTTCAGGTTACATCCCCTTCCCGCAAAACCCCCCACCCGGAAAAACTCCAAGTCATCTTTCCATCTTCTCTGTTATTGTTCCTAAGTTGTACAAATTTGTTTGAAAACCTGCACGCAGCTCGCCATTGTGGCGATTATCACCATGACCCTCTTCTTTCGAACACGGCTCCATCATGACACGGTGCAGGATGGTAGCCTTTATGCTGGGGCACTCTTCTTCGGCCTTGTAAGCGCAATGTTCAACGGGTATCCAGAGATGGCCATGACAGTCACAAGGCTGCCGGTTTTCTACAAGCAAAGAGATATGCTTCTGTTCCCAGCTTGGGCATATGCTCTGCCGACATGGATACTAACAATACCGCTGTCCCTCATCCAGTCATTCATATATGTGTGCCTGACGTATTACGTGATCGGCTTTGCGCCAGAAGCAGAACGGTACTCCTACATTCCTTTTGCTGCTGTTCAGCCATGTGCAAAATCTCTATCCAGACATTTGGTCCGGATCCTCTCAGCACATGTTTAACTTTCATTACTCTTTCTCCATCTGGCATGGCAGATTCTTCCGGCAGTATTTGGTCTTAATCCTTGTCCATCAGATGGCATTGGCGCTTTTCCGTTTCATCGCATCGATATCGAGAAACATGGTGGTGGCCAACACCTTCGGTACCTTTGCATTAGTTGCAGTCTTTGTGTGCAGCGGTTTCGTCGTCTCAAGGCGTAAGACATGAAAGAAGCTCAAAATCTAATTGAAATTAACTGTAAAAGAAGGGTTTATTTATAGATTTCACAAATTTGAATTTTCAGATGCTATACCTCCCTGGTGGATCTGGGGATTCTGGATTTCCCCTCTGATGTACGGAATGATGGCACTCTGCAACAATGAGTTTCTGGCACCTCGTTGGGACAAGGTATAATCACCCAAAAACAACTTGCAGAAGTTAAGCCTTAACTACATTCCATTGAAATAACCGTTTTCTCTTCCCAGCCATACAATGGCAGCCTAACAGACACGATCGGAAAAGAAATGTTGAGAGAACGAGGGCTGTTTGTTCCCTCTTACTGGTATTGGATTGGCGTCGGAGCACTCTGTGGATATATATTACTGTTCAACTTGTTGTACACCCTGGCCCTGACATACCTAAAACGTAAGTATCCAGAATTTGATGATGCATGAGGAAAGCTCAAAAATCTCCAAGTGTTGATAAGTTCAAATACATGCCATAGCCTTTCACTTCATGCATACTAATTATCTAATAAACTCAAACCCTCTGCAGCTCTTGGCAAGGCACAAGCAACTATCTCTGAAGAAGTATTAGAAGAAAAGAATGCTAACAGAACCGGACAGCCAACAAGAACATCCCAGCCTAAAAGATCATCAGCCAGAAGGGAAGGTATGGTTTTACAGCATGTTCCCACCATCAAAAGCATGGAACAGTGCACACCATTTTGACATTTCCACTCTATATAATGGGACTTTACAGCTAAACGATCTAGGAGGCCGACCGAATTGTACTCTGTAGGCAACAGTGCTAATGGAGGAATCCAGAAGAGAGGCATGATCTTACCATTTCAGCCTTTGGCGATTACTTTCGATTCCATCAGTTACTATGTTGACATGCCTGCGGTGAGTTTACAAGGATGTTGCTCCATAACTCAAATTATACCATGCAATTCAATGACCACAGGAGTGAGTATGTACATGTATATAAATATGGATGCTTCCGATTTCGCTGTAGGAAATGAAAGCACGCGGAGTTGAAGAAGACAGGCTAAGATTGCTGAATGATATCAGTGGAGCTTTCAAACCTGGAGTCCTCACAGCATTGGTCGGAGTGAGTGGCGCAGGCAAGACGACCCTCATGGATGTATTGGCAGGCAGAAAGACCGGTGGCTATATCGAAGGCGACATAAGCGTGTCTGGATATCCCAAGCGACAGGAAACATTTACTCGAATCTCGGGCTATTGCGAGCAGAATGATATACATTCGCCAAATGTGACAGTCTATGAGTCATTGATCTACTCTGCATGGCTTCGACTACCATCAGAAGTTGACAAGAAGACGAGGATGGTATGCTTCAATACTCCGCGTCTTCCACAATGTACACTATAAAACAAACAAGATTTCCATGCTTCACAACACACCTGAGGTTTCAATGCTTTTCTCTGTTTGCCCTTCTCTACTCCAGCAATTTGTAGATGAGGTGATGGACCTTGTGGAGCTGTCGTCCATAAAGAATTCCCTAGTTGGTCTTCCTGGTTTGAATGGGCTGTCAACTGAACAAAGAAAGAGGCTGACTATTGCTGTTGAGCTTGTTGCCAACCCGTCCATCATCTTCATGGATGAACCAACTTCCGGATTGGATGCCCGAGCTGCAGCCATCGTAATGCGTACAGTCCGAAATACAGTTGATACCGGGAGAACTGTGGTTTGTACGATTCATCAGCCGAGCATCGACATATTCGAGGCCTTTGATGAAGTAAGCATCACAACCGACATCTTTGGTAGTAGCCATAGAGGTTAGTTAGCATTTCCCAGTTTTTCCTCATGGTGTTCTTGTTCCCTCCCAGCTATTGCTGATGAAACGTGGCGGGCAAGTTATCTACTGTGGACCACTCGGCCGCCAATCTCACAAGCTTGTTGAGTATTTTGAGGTATGGTAGTCAATCATCTGCAAAAGCATTGTAAAACCTTTTAGCTTCACACAGTTTTTGACTGACACAGCTTCTTTCTTTCTATGCATGTGTATACATGTATCTTTTCACAGAGCATACCAGGTGTGACAAAGATCAAGGAAGGTTATAATCCAGCCACATGGATGCTGGAGGTCAGTTCCTATGGAGTCGAGGCAAAGCTCAATATCGATTTTGCGGAGATTTTCCGCAACTCTGAGGTTTACCAGTAAGTCTCCATCATCCAGATCCTAAAATTAAGATCTAATACTGTAATCTCAGAATTCACAAACACGAAAAATTACAGCCATGTGCACGTCAAATAAGCCATTTTCAACTGATTTATTAGGAGGAACAAAGCCATCATAAAGGAGTTGAGTACACCAGCACCAGGCTCTAAAGAAATCAGCTTCCCAACGCAGTATGCACAGAGCTTTATAATACAGTTCTTGGCTTGCTTATGGAAGCAACACAAGTCATATTGGCGGAACCCCCTCTATAATGTTGTGAGATTCTTCTTCACCGCAGTGACAGCATTCATGTTTGGAACAATCTATTGGAAACGGGGACAGAAACGGTAACAACTTCTGTGCCAAAACAGGGGCATTGCTTATCCATAAGATAGCATTGTAGGCCAGAATTCTCTTGTTTAGAAAAGAGGGTCTTTTCTGCCGGAATCATAACTTACAAACATAAACTGAATTTCGATGCCAGATCAAATATCCAAGATCTCAACAACATTATGGGAGGCATGTATGCTGCAACATTCTTCCTAGGGGTTAGCAATTCTTCTTCAGTACAGCCAGTTGTCGGGGTGGAAAGAACAGTCTTTTATCGTGAAAAGGCTGCTGGAATGTACTCACCATTAGCTTATGCAATCGCCCAGGTAAGCCACATCATGGATTGCGGCTTGCCAAATGAACTTCCTCTGCGCTCGAAGAGTAGGAAGTAGCTAACAAATTTCTTTGCATTTCACAGGTCCTCATCGAAGTACCTTATTGTATATGCCAGACGATTCTCTACGCTGTCATGGTGTATGCGATGATGGACTTCACTTGGACAGCATCCAAGTTCTTGCTGTTCACATACTTCATGTTCTGTGCCTTCCTATTTTTCACATACTATGGGATGATGTGTGTTGCCGTGACTCCAAGCCATCATGTTAGCGCCATCATTTCATCAGCTTTCTATGCACTCTGGAATTTATTCTCCGGATTCATCATCACTTTCCCGGTAAGGGTCAGAGTGCTAGCATACACGTACACATGCATGTAGTGCAAACCTGCATGTTTGCTGCATATAAACAGGCTCAAATGTATGCATGTATGCACATATAAATAGGCAGAATTTATGTATACTTGTTCCAGAATTGATCGACTTGAGTGTATGTAACTCTGCAGAAAATGCCACCATGGTGGGTATGGTACTACTGGTGCACACCTGTCGCTTGGACGCTGTATGGCCTGATCGATTCGCAGATGGGCAAAGACACGAGCCCCATCACAGGCTCGGGCACAGTGGCCGGCGACACCGTGGAGTCATACATCCGGAGATATTTCGGGTTCAAATACAGCTTCCTCGGCGTCGTGTCGGGCATGAACATGGTGTTTGTCGTGCTCTTTGCGTTCGTCTTCGCCTTCTGCATCAAGTACCTCAACTTCCAGAGAAGATGAAGATGCATTACAGAGCTTCCACACTTCCATATCTAAATGGATGCATATTGCATGTGCAAGATGGGCATGGCTGCCGGCGAGGCGAAGAGCTGCTCCGCGTTCGATGTACATCCTTTTCTTGCTCATCTCAAGAGATGGCCAGCTGCAACTCTATGCTCTGGATATGTGGCAAAACCGATGAGGAATCCATGCATTTTTTGGTTTAGGCCATTGATATATAGCCATGGAAGCAAGCTCTTGTTCCTTGTGTTGTAAAAAAGAAGAAAAGAGAAAAAGATGGATGAAGTACTTACCTGAACTGTGAGAATCGTTTGAAGCTCTCAGGTCCCAACTGTGAGAATCTCTCGTGGAAAACCTCCTCCTCCTCCGCTGTGTAACACTTATATACATGATCTATTTGTGTACAATAAAACCCCTCATTTGAAGATCGTGGGCACTTCACCATCAATGAGAGAGATGGTCTGAGAAAACTCTCCTCACTGTAAGTCCCTCCCTCCTCATTTCAAGCTCCTTGGGCACTTCAAGAAAATGCCCTTGGCTCAGAATTCCCTGTTTTTCAGTTGAAATAGCCATGGACTGAAGCTCTTCTTCCTTCTGTTATAAAAAGAAGAGAACCGAGCTGTGAGAATCGTTTGAAATCTCTCAGTGCCCAACTGATGAGAATCATCTGAAGCTTTCATGGAAAGCTCCTCATCATCTGATATATATATATTATATATCTACGTGTGTACAAATAGATTAAAGAGTGATCATTTGAAGCTCTTGGGCACTTCACTCCGTGGAGGTAGGTATCTTGAGATTGAAGGTTAGAAGTGCAGATGTTTAGTAATGGTGTAGAAGGATTTGAACTCTGGTTCGGTAGTGAAGAAGTAATATGACTTACCACTAGGGGTTAAGCTTCTTAAAAAAGAAGAGATTAGATGTTAGAAGTTTGGGTCAACTGCATTTTGAACCTTGAGTCCGTCTCTGTCAGTATGGTAAAAAGACTAGGAAAATGTGCACAAATTCATTACATTTGAGGAAGGATTTTAATTGTATTTTGGGAGATTGTGATCTCGATTGTTTTTTAACAGTTTGATCGATGAACGATTTTGTCAAGCCGAAAAGTGCACACAATCGTTGGTTATTGGTCTCAAATCTTGCAAAACTAGATTTTGCCGAATCTGAAAAGTGCCAATTTGAAATTGATGACCTCGTGGATTGCCTTGGCTCCATCTATTTGCCCAACAAATCTCTATCAAACTTATGGTCCTCACAATCTTGATCTTCTGTTGGATGCATTTCTGACTTGATTGACATGAGTAGACCCATTTGATGTATCAAACCACCCTCGTAGTACAACTCAAATGGATATCTTAGGCTGTTTTCATGAACTGGTTGACTAAACCAGTTGAAGTATATGACCGAGTGATGGTCAAATGTATGTGACACTCGATTATTTGTTTCATTCGTCCATGTTCGACTTCTTGTTTCCAAACTTGAACCCAAATTTGTGCGACACGGAGAGAGTAAGGTGGTGTTAGGTGAAGTTGATCCCAGGAAAGTGAAGGTTATTCGGTAGCTTTTTGAACACATAATGTTGTGCATATGGATTTTGTCTGGGAATCAACTGTCGTTCGAATATTGATTTGTTATTATAGGAAACTTTACTGGATCATTTCAGGTCTGGTTTGGCATCATTTAAAATGTCAGACTAATGCACATGTCCTTGTTCGGCTGATTTTGGAATGGCATTTGAAAGCAGGTTTGTATGAATTAGAGCAGAATCAATCACTCTATTTTCCCCACATAACCAATCTAATAGTCTCATTGTGCCATTTGCAGTAAAATTATTGTATCCCCCAGCTTGGATAGCTTGAAACCGATTAAATCCTCGATCCAAGAGGAACCTCATCGATTCTGATACCCAAATCGTTTGAGACGGATTATCATGACCAAATCCTTGCTCTGTAACTAACTGGCTTCAACTCTGGTAGAGGGCATCATACACGATTTTCCTCATTTATGCACGACTGATTGGCGATCACGATAAAGAAGAGGCATACGAATCCGATATATAGGAATGAATAAATGTATGGCTTTTCCTTTATTGATTTTTGGAAGAATGCAAACACGGCATGCCGTCGACAGCCGATGCACACAATGGCAGCATTGCAAGGGAGCCATCTTTCTACTCTGGGAGAAAATTTAAGTTCGAAAACAGGAAATGCAGCTCCACAGCATGATGAAGCAATGAGCATTTCGAAGCTTTTCCATTGCTCAAGCATCTCTCAAGTGCAGGCTGTCTCGGAGTAATTCCAGCTGACCGCAACACGACCGCGAACAAGCGAGCGATTTCTTGGGAACAAGTCCAAAGCTCTATTCCTGGGCTGTTGCTTCATCTTCATCAGCATCTGCCTCGTTCTTGTCGCTTCCAAGCCTCTCGGCATCGGCATTCTCCTTGCTTGCATCATCACCATCTTGTCTTGAGCTGCTCTCGGATTCCGATTCATCGTCTTCTCTGTCATTTTCCTGACCAGCTCCTTCATGGGCATCATCATCATCGCCCTGCTTCGTCTCACCGGCCTGCTCGCCATCGCCGTCACCATCGTCATCGTCCTTCTCTTCGCCTCCTGTACCGCGCCTCTCTTCTTCGCCATTGCCCTTCTCCGTAGCTCCATCATTTTGCCTCTCTTCTTCGCCGTTGTCCTTCTCTTCGCCCTCCGTAGTTCCATCATCGCGGCCCTCTTCTTTGCCGTTGTCCTTCCCTTCACCCTCTGCACTTCCGCCGCCGCCGCGCCTCTCTTCGTCCCCCTCGTCTTCTCCTTCGTCGCTCTCTGATGTTACGATTTTCGCCTCGGTCGCATTCTCTTTGATCTCCGTCTCGACATCTTCGTTGTTGCTCTCCGGTATTTCGGTGTCTTGTTTGATCTCCATTTCGACATCTTCTTTGATCTCTGGTATTTCGGTGTCTTCATTGATCGCTGTTCTGACAACTTCTTTGCTCTCTTCCGCCACTCTCTTCGTCTCTACCATGCTTTCCTCTTCTAGATCTGCAGTAACTTCAGTTTTCCCTTCCCCATCTTCGGCACTCTCCTCTGTTACTGCTTTGCGCCTGTCTTCATTACGTGACCCAGCACTCCATTCTCGTTCCTCTTTCACCTCTTGTTCTTCATCTTTATTATCAGACTTTTCTTTGATCTCTTCTTTGGGTTCTTGGCCATTTCCATCCTTTTCCTTGTATTCTTTCTCAGCATCATACTTTCGTGCTTCAACTTCCTTAGCTTTTTCTGCAGACAACGATCTCAACTGTATTGTCAACTTTTCAATCTCCGAATCTTTCTCAGCTATTTCATCTCTGCTTGATTTTAGTTCCTCTTCGGTCATCTCGAGGCTAGCCAATTTATCTTTTAAACCCCTGATTTCCTTTTCCTTAGCTTCAAGATGTGATTCCAAGCGTTTCTTGTCTCCTTCAGCTGAACTCTTTTCACGTTCCAATTCTCTTACTCGTCTATACAATCCATCCTTGAGGTCTTCAAGCTTCTCCTTTCCAGACAACACATTTCCCAATCTCGCATCTAAATCCACATTCTTTCTCTTCTCGCTCTGAACAATAAAAAATGCCCTTAGATTAGACACTTCAACATTCTATTTAGATAAAATGACTTGCTGCAAGTAAGGGTTAATCATCATCCTATAACAGAAACACGACTAAAATTCATTTAAACTGCATTGGACTTATGCCTTTTGTGCACTACTTGTCTCAGCATATAAACAAGAACTGTGATTTGAATTGTGGAGTTTCAAGATCCTCTAACAACCATTCTTGTCTTGAAGCGTATCCATATGAATTAACACTTCAGACCTATCTGCTCAATCCATTCCAAAGATCTACGTTTTCTTCTAACCAGTATTGTGTCAACCGAGAAAACTACAAAGATCGATTGAGAATGGAAAGGCTAAAAGAAGAAAGAAATAAGTGGACGATAACACAGGATCTGTCTGATCTAGCAGGAAGCAATTGTATCAATTCTCGTCTGATCTTAAGTCAAGAACGATATACCGATTCTATGGCAGGCTACACAATTAATGCAGTTTCTGCGCCTATCAATCGATCTATCTATATACGAGATATGGATCTGGATATAGAAGCTAGACTTTTGTTCTCAACATGCAAAGCACAGATATACAATATATACAGAAGTGTAAGGAAAACAAGTGCATTGATCCTGACGCTATTGATGAATGCGTGGATCTGAAGCCTCAGACAAGCGAATCATCCCCGAAAGTCTATGTAAACAATTTACCGAAGAGAACGTTATTGAAGAGAGAGCAGCTAGGCAGTGCACATTCTACTAGCATGGCCATTAAACCAAGAAACTCCGTACCCTAAAATCTATGAGAAACCGTCTCCTCACAGAAAAAGTCAAGACAAAATGGCTGTTGGTCCAAGCAGGTGGCGCAGTATTTCCGAAATTGGGAACCACAATGAAGCATTTTATCAAGAATTCTGATCAGATTGGGATAAACAGAAGCGCGGAAGAAACAAGAAAGAAAGAAAGAGAAAGAGAAAGAGAAAGGAGAGGGGAGAGAGGGGGCGAGAGAGAGAGAGAAGCGATGGGGGTTGATGAAAGGAGAATTCCCAAGATTTGAGAATAAGTCACGGAATGGAGAAGTACCTCCAAGCGTTCCTCAAGGTCTTCAATGGCAGAATCCTTGAGCTTCATCAAATCCGCGACGCTCTTGCGATCTTTGAGGGTCTGGTAGGTGACGAGGAGGAGGAGGGAGAAGGAGACGAAGAGGAGGAGGGAGGAGGGAGCGAACTTGGAGGGCTTGTGAGCGGGGGAAGCCATGGCGGAACGGCAGCACGCAGCAGAAGCTCAGAGAAATCAAGAAAAAACACAGACAGAGAGAAAAACAGGAGACGAAGGAGACGAAGTGAAAATGTGTTGTGTGTAGGTAACACGAAGTGGCCATGATCTCTCCAAAGTCAAAATGCGGACTTTTAAGAACAGATCTCATCATCATCCTGGCATTACCAGATTAGGGCTTAATTAATTAATGCTGAGATTAGGGTTTAGGTTTTAGAGTTTAGGGTTTAGGGTTTAGGGTTTAGGGTTTAGGGTTTAGGCATCTGTTCTTCCGAGGAGGAGCTGGTCTGAATTGGGCTTAGGGTTTAGGCTTCAAGGTTTAGGGTTCAAGCATCTGTTCTTTCGAGGAGGAGCTTATCTGAATTGGGCTTAGAGTTTAGGCTTCAGGGCTTAGGGTTTAGGCTTCGGGGCTTGGGGTTTAGGCTTCAAGGCTTAGGGTTTAGGTATTGGTTCTTCTGAGGACGAGCTTATCTGAATTGGGCTTAGAGTTCAGGGTTTACGGTTTAGGTATTGGTTCTTCTGAGGACGAGCTTATCTGAATTGGGCTTAGAGTTCAGGGTTTACGGTTTAGGTATTGGTTCTTCTGAGGACGAGATTATCTGAATTGGGCTTAGAGTTCTGGGTTTAGGGTTTAGGTATTGGTTCTTCTGAGGACCAGATTAGGGTTTAATTAATGTTGGGATTAGGGTTTAGGTTTGAGAGTTCACGGTTTAGGATTTTAGGTATTGGTTCTTTCGAGGAGGACGTTATCTGAACTGGGCTTAGAGTTTAGGGTTCGGGGCTTAGGGTTTAGGCTTCAAGGTTTAGGGTTCATGCGTTAGTTCTTTCGAGGAGGAGCTTATCTAAATTGGCTTAGAGTTTAGGGTTCGGGACTTAGGGTTCAGGCTTCAAGGTTTAGGGTTCAAGCATCAATTCTTTCGAGGAGGAGCTTATCTGCATTGGGCTTAGTGTTCAGGTACTACTGATTGGCCAAACTACGCCCACATCCCTCGGTTCTACGAATGGAGCTTCCGCCATGCAACCGAAACCATCTAGACAGACTTCTACTTGTCTTACGAATCTTTCAAGGCTGCGATCGGTCAGTTAGTTTCCTACGACAGGAGGTCGACAGCTGCGTACTACCTTCGAGTTCATAGACAAGCATATCCCCGAGCTTATAAAACCACAGAGAGAGCTTAACGTTATGCCTCCCTCTCGCATGCAAAGAGGTGGATAACTCCACTGATATAATCCATCCAATGAAAAACACATCCACAAAAGGCTACCAAGATGTAAATGCCATTTCAGAGAAAAAAGCATGGCACCAAAATCGACCGAGAAACCTGATGATAGTAGAATGGCCATAATTCGTCCGAGCACAGTATAAAATCTTACATTGCTTTAAGAGTTGCACAAGCCAAATTCAAGCAGGAAATGGCTACATAGGGTGAGGCAATCTTTGCCACCAACAACATTGTAGGAGACCGCTTCCCTGCAATAGAGAAGAAAACAAGCAAGCTATGGTGAATCCGATCGCCTGACTGCGATCCATGAATGTACCTGGTGGGTGTTTAGTCCATATTGATTACAAGGGCATTTTCATGCTCACCACGAGTTCCAGTGGCTGTACATATATGTGATTGTGAGGTTTAGGTGTACATATTGTTGTGATGTAAAACCTGTTCTACTATACACTCTCTCTCCAACAAAGGGAGGATGTCACCTTGTCTGTTAGGGCATAACAAATGGTACACATCACAGACTACGAGTATTAGAAGCAGCTCCATCTGCATCATCGACGTCGAGAAGCTCATCGACCGATTGCAAGGGAGAAATTGCTGGAACAGCCGTCGTGGGCGAGCTGCTTGGGTCGGTGGAATCAAAGCCATCGCTGATCTCGTCTACAGCGAGAGAGAACTGAGGTTCCATAGAATTGACGAGCTCCCAATCATCAGGCGGCAAGCTCCAATTCAGGATGTCGAAATTGGAGCGAATACGATCTGGATTCAAGCTGCGTGGTAACACGCTGGTGCCCCTCTGGATGCCCCACCGCAATACAATCTACATACATTCATACATACACACCATAGAAGCAACTGTTATAGATTTGATACGAGCACCACAAAGAGCTTGTTAGGGGTTGGGGAAGAGAACCACTGTGGAATACTCCCCATCTTCCGTGCATGTTTTGACGGCACTCGAAAGAAAGAATTTTGGAAGAACTAGAATCGTTCCATACCTGAGAAGGAATTTCAGAAGAGCTAGAATCATTCCATACCTGAGCTGGTGTTTTGTTGAGCTTCTCTGCGAGTTGGCTTATCACGGAATTCTTGATTAGCGGGCGATGCAGCGAGAAGGACCTGCAAATGCGTGGGGAGAGTAAGACCTCTTGCTGCCCTTCATACGTCGTCCCTGGGAGCCCTAACGGTGTGTGGGCCGACACATGAATCCCACGTTCCTGGCAATACTTGACAAGCTTGTCTTGCCTCCATAGAGGATGCAACTCCACCTAACAGTTCAATCAAACTCTGATTACCAGGAGCTCAAGCATATACATGATGGCAATTCCACCCATTTGTCCGACATACATATATACATGATATATATATATATATATATATATATATATATATTATGTATATGCAACTTGTTTAATGCAATAGCTTATACATCGATAATTTGATACATTGAAGAGGTTGAAAGATCTTGCGAAATACATTTCCTTTCATGTTAAAATTTTATACAATGAAGACGTGTGCATTTAAAATTCTACCACACATTATTTGAATCAAGCCCCATTCCAAATGACGACAATTTTTGCTTGTTTTACCAGCGTATGCGTTCAAGTTCTGATGGAACTCATGTGTTTGTCATGGGACTTGGTAATAATACTAAGTATTTTGGGTTCAAACTACCAAAACCCTGTAAAATCAAGAATCGGGTGAACAAATATACATATCGTGGCAATCCAGAAAGATGACCGGAACAAAGCTATGTGGCCATAGATGAATTCTTCTTGTTGGTGAACTTGTTGACAAATATAATAAAGTATGAGCACATAGCATAAGCAGATCACTCTCAGCTTTCTCTGAATACTAGATTAATCAAAGAACCAGTATATACGTATTGGCTTCATATTTAGCCTTGAGATTTTGTTTCCTTCGAAGTCTTTGACAACTTTTCTCAACATAATGCACCCTTAGTATCTAACAACCACCACCTATTGACATTATATGATGTTGAACAGACCCTCATTCCATCAATTTCGATTTCATGCAGATGATTCTATCCACAACTTGCTGCATAGTAGAGACAGAAAACAAATTCTCAAAGATGCGAGATGGTTGAAAATGTTTCTTCAATGACACAAAAGTCTTCGATAAAACATTCGAATCTCCAAAGGCAATAAATAGCTTCCAAATATTGGATATCTCAAAATAATCTCTCTTGAAGCTGTTACCCAGCATGTGAACATGGGAGTATGGGGATTTGCGTGTATTTAAGTCCGGACATATGCAGCTCATTCTGGCTCAAAAAATTAAATATGTGTTAAAGAATGATGGCCACCCAAGGCAGAGAGAAAGATCAGTTAGCATGACGTAGGCCGGTATAGGTGGTCTTGTGGAAAATCTGCACAGTGCAAAGGTGGATTGCCGAAGCAGCAGATCCAAACCAGTAGTTAGTAGTGATCACTGGGTCACAAAACCAAATATCCACCACAAATTGTGATTCTTGTAGCAAAATATTGGTGATGAGGGATAAAGCTATACCATTTTGAAGGCAAGCCAATGTGTGTTCCAGCACACATGTTTTATTGTCTCGCAACATGACGATGACTTCCTCGCTAATGCTAATAATAGACCCTAGTTGACTGGCCTGGCTATGTGGAGAAAATCGAAACACCTTACCTTTTTTTTTTTAAAAAATCGGTCAACATCCACATAGACTGATAGCAACCAAGAATGTGATGGGTAGAGCTGTGAGAGAGGCGGAACTCCAAATCCTTGCAGGTATCCCATACCACTGAGTATATTAGTAGTAGCTTTGGTTCGATGAGACGAGAAAACATGCATAGCTGACAAGAGCCCAACCACACCATAGAGCCATAGCCAGCTTCCTTTAATATGCTTAAACCCTGGGCCCTTGATCTGTTCGACACTTGACCATCTCATACAAAGAGGCCAAGTCTCTTTTCTGTTGACAGTGAATTCAGCCTTATCCTTCTTTCGGCTGCAAATTAACCCACACTTACTCGCCATAAAAGGCTAGAAAAGACCATCGAATGCCATCAAATTATGGCTGGGTGAACCCAAGGAGCCATTCGATGCAATTACCGTGTAACGGGGCCGACATGGCACGACGCTTGTTTCGCACGAAAAAGGTTGATGATTCACATCGCTTACACAACTACATTCTTCTAGTTGCACCGCTCCTTATATTTCTTAGGTACAATCCGATTAAGAGAAGAAATCGAGAGGAGATCTCGGAGCGCCGGAGAGAAGGAACGGGTACCTGATTGACAGCGGGCACGATGTGGGCGAAGGAGAGGAGGTCGGCGAGCAAGGGGGCATCGAAGTTGCAGACGCCGATGGCGCGGACGAGGCCGAGCGGAACGAGGGCCTCCATAGCGCGCCAGGTATCGTGGAGCTGCGAGAACGATCCAGATTCGTGGTGGAGATGGTGATGGTGATGGTGATGGAGGAGGCTTCCAGCAGCGGCAGCGGCGGAGGCAGCGGCAGAAGGCGGATCGGTGGAGTCGCCCATGTGGCGAAGGCTCGAGGGCGGAACCCAGTAGAGCAGGAAGAGGTCGAGGTAGTCGAGCTGCAGGCTGCGGAGCGAGGCCTCGGCTGCCTTGCGCACGCGGCGTGCAGCGGCAGTGGCAGCCATGGCGGTGGTCGAAACCACCAGGACCTTGGAGGTCACGAAGATCTCCTCCCGCCTCAGCGCCCCAACCGCAAGATCTGGATCGAAAGCCCCCCGCGAAGATGGTGATGGTGCTGATTGTGATTGTGATTGTGATTGTGATTGTGATTGTGATTGTGATGATTGTGATTGTGATTGTGATTGTGATTGTGATGATTGTGATGGTGGAGGGGATCTGTTTCTTGATCTTACCTTCTCCATGGCCTGTACCCGAGTCCTTGGACCTCGCCAGGGCCTCCGCAAGCACGTCCCCGACCTCTGACTCGTTCCCGTAGAGATGCGCGCAATCCAAGTGCCTGTATCCTGCCTCCAGAGCCGCCCTTACCGCATCCCGGCACTCGTCTCCCTCCGCCTGCCATGTCCCCAGCCCCACCGCAGGGATGACTGCTCCTGTGTTCAGCTGGAAGCCATGGATGCCGCCGCCAAGCTCACACGGCTGCTCCTGCCGCTCCTGCTTCATTGCCTCTTCTTTTCTCTTGCTTCCTTTCCCTATCCCCTGCTACTTCTCGTCTGATCTGATTCGCTACTTCTTCCCCATGCTCTCCTCCTCTTCTTCTTCCTCCACCTCCTCCTCCTCCACCTCCACCTCCTTCTTCTTCTTCCCTTCTTCCAATCTGGTGTGGTTGCGTGCCAGTGAAGCTAACCTTGACTTTACCTTCCCCCTTTCCCTTCTTCTTCTTGCTTCCTTCCTTCCTTCCTTTCTTCCTCCTCCTCCTCCTTCTTCTTCTTCTTTCTTCTTCTGCTTCTTCTAAGCAGCAGCAGCTGCTTGCTGTTGTAGCACGTCGTTTCTGCAGTTGGGCCCCACTTCCAAGAAGATGGACACTTTCCTCCTCCGCCTTCTTCTTCTTCTTCTTTCTTCTTTCTTCTTTCTTCTTCTTCTTCTGAGCAGCAGCTGCTGCTGTTGTTGTATGTAGCACGTCCTTTCTGCAGTTGGGCCCCACTTCCAAGAAGATGGACACTTTTCCTCCTCTCCTCCTCCTCCTCTTCTTCTTCTTCTTCTTCTTCCTTCCTCCTCCTTCTTCTTTTTCTTCTTCTTCTTCTTCTTCTTCCTTCCTCCTCCTCCTTCTTCTTCTTCTTCTTCTTCTTCTTCTTCTTCTTCCTTCCTTCCTCCTTCTTCTTCTTCTTTCTTCTGTCTTCTTCTTCTTCTTCTGAGCAGCAGCAGCTGCTACTGTTGTTGTATGTAGCATCATGTCCTTTCTGCAGTTGGGCCCCACTTCCAGGAAGATGGAGACTTTGTCCAAAGCGGCATGGGCATCGTTTGTCCGCCCGAACATTCGTGCGATCTGAAGCCGCGGCCCGATTCCGATGCTCTCCGCGGCTTGCTGCTTCGATCTTCCTTGTCATCGCTGTCTTCTTCTGCTACGTCGACTAGACACACTGAAGGAGCGCCTTCGCGAAACACAACCTGTTCTTGGTGCAATGCTCACGCACATGGTATCGGAGCCCTAGGCTCGCCTCTTACCCTACCACTTCCTCGCCCTCTTCCCGCCGGTCGGTGCTCACGCTACTAGTCGATCCG
>JBBBWG010013924.1:4148-18255 GCA_037176905.1 Azolla pinnata
AAGAAAGAAGAAAGAAAATCAAGAAGAAAGAATGTTATGTACATAATTAAATCTGGTTTTTCAACAAGATGAAAAACGGTCTTTGAATCCAATCAAATCAATGACAAGCCATCCTTTGCCTGCATACAATTCCAACCTTCTCATCAGTCAAACAAGATCAAAATGCATTTGAATCCAATCAAATCAACGAGACACATTGTTACCATATAATCAATGAGCTTCCTTTGGTATTACATCTTACTTAGCTTTTTTTCGTTTTTCGATCGTGATAAGAACAAGAATGAACAAATCTCCGGCGAAATGCTACATACGAGCAAGCAAATCTGCACATCTCCAATTTGTATGGGACGTACTTGACCTGTTTTTTTTGGTTTTTTTTCCCCGCACTCCGCAGTTCCGGCCCTGAAATTCACACCCAGTTTGCTGATCGATCTCTCCCTTTCTCGATATCAGAATAGTAGTACATTCTCCATGGGTCGATTCTTCTTCGTATCATCGATGATCTTTCCGAGTTTTGCTTGTTCCCAGTCTGATGCTTCTCTCGTCGATGATCTTGCTGATATTTTGCCTTCTGGCTTCCATTATTACACAAAAGATGCTGCTATAGCATTTGCCTCCGAAATCATCGGCCACTCTATACATTTTCTCCGTCGAAAACTGGCCTCGTACTGAACGAGCAAAACAATCTCCTGTTTCTATCTATATATCTTGGGACAGAATAAGAACTGTGTATATGATACACATACCGATCGGATGTTTTGGGCATAAATGAAGAAGAATGTTGATTATTTACCATAGCCCTTCACTCCTGTGATGATCGATTCGAATATGCCACGGTTAATGGGACGTCGGGGCTACTGGATGCGGCATTCGGCTCCATCTCCGCAAAAACAACATGGTTGCTGGGCTCGATTCTGTAGGCCTCTTTGAATTCGGTGGCGATTTCGGACATGGTTGGTCGATCTCTCATGTCAGCTTCGATGGCCCGAAGTGCTAGCTGCACAATCTTCGACACCACATTCAAACTCCATCTATCATACAAGCACGGATCCACTATACGTTCGTAGTTTCCTCCTTCCAGCATCTTCCTGACCTGAAAAAGAAAGGGTGATTGGGGGCCCATTTGCACATGATTTTTACACATGCCATCGAGAGATTTTCGATGGGCTTGTGGTTTGGTGTATGATTCTTTCCAGAGACAATTTCCAATAACTGCTTTTTCTTACCCAGTCTACGATGTTCCACGCTTCTTTTGGAAGGTTTGTATCGAATGGCAGACGCCCACAGACAACCTCTAGAGTCAATACTCCGAAGCTATAAACATCGCTCTCTTCTGTCAACCTATTGTTCACGAAGTACCTACAGATGGAAAACAAAAACCCACCCATGATGAAAAGGTTGTGTGCTTTTCAAGAGTTTTCGTCTAGATTTCAACCATTCCGTCAAGTAAACGGCTTTGTAACTTACTGTGGATCAAGGTATCCTGATGTTGCATCGACATTCGCCGACAGACCATATATGCCGAAGTCCGTGATCTTCGCAACTGCTCCATCTCGGCTCATGAGCACGTTCGTGCTTTTCAAATTGCCATGGATGATTCCAGGATTGCAACCATAATGTAAGTATTCCAATCCTGCACGGTAAAAACCATCAATGCTACAATCAAACGCTAGATATAGCTACAATTGGAGAATGGGTTCATCAGACTTATATTCACCTTGTGCTACTTGCTGAAGAATGTTGAGTCGTGTCCTCCAATCAACGGGTTCATTACCTGCATATGAAACGCACCTCGATTTTCACGTCCAGTTTAGATTAGAGTGGGTGACAGCTCAAAACAGGCAGAAACTTACTGTATAAGTGGTCATACAGGCTTCCTTTCGGCACATGTTCATACACAAACATTAGCCGATGACTCTCAGCACAGAAACCAATCGGTCTCAATAAATTCCTGTGGTTCACATATGAAAGTGGGCTAACCTATGAGAGTGCACAAAAGAATCAACAATTTAGCCAACAGATCAATCTCCCTCTCACATCAATGACTAGTTGTGCTCTAGAATAGAAATCACCCAGACTGGCAGTCCTTAGAGTTCATAAATCACAACTACATCCAAGCAGAGAACTTCAACAGATTTCTCCACCATCGATACTAGCTCGCAAAAATCATGGGGCTCAAGAAGGTGATAACAGGAGATCTACCCCAATCAAAGCCATCATCACAGGGTTACAGACGCCCTACATGAGCGATGATTTCGGACATGCTCTATATTCATAATGACAGCTATTCACAGACCAACTTTTTATGCTGCGGAGATAGATGGCATCATGCAACAAAGTAGGTATGTACATTTCATCCTCAATCTCAAGATGTATTCGCACACAACCATCCATAGACAGCCTCTTCGTTACCACAAAACCGTAAACTGTAAACTCTATAGACCCAGGCAGGCACAAGCAAAATGGCATATCCATTCAGTTCCAAAAGGTTAAACTTGGCTTCCTCGTGGGTGATAAAAAAATCTATATTCCAATATTATGATCTATATTAGTCCATATTCTAATCCATTATAATCAAATACTTGTATTTCACAAATTTGTTCTTTAATTTGGGAGATACCTGAATGCCCTAAAAGTTCCCATTATCTACCCTAGAGAAGATTTTTCAAAAAGATGATGCATAGCTTCAAGAAAAAGATCTTTAACAGTAGTGTCTTGCCTGATTTAAAAATTCAAGAGGTGATATCTGGATATTAGATTGCAACAATTTTACGACCACTTCTTCTCCACCTGGTAATGTTCCATAGAATAAACTCCCAAACCTTTCTGATGCTAGCATTTTCGCAAAATTATTTGTAATAACTTGCATTTCAGCAAATGAATATACAGGCACATCATCTGGGCTTCCTTTCAAAGTGCCAACTGAAGAATCTACAGCTCTGGAAATCTCTGCAACCAAATGTAGCTACATATTTTGAATGGCAACAAACATTGAGAAGCAAAAGTATAGACAGTCATTTTATACAGGCATTACCAGTAAAGTGAGGAACAGGTGGCCAATGTGCAGAGTGTATGCTAAAAAGTTTCCTTCTCCTTCTCAATTTCTGCCCAAATAGTATGTATCCAGAAAACAGTATCACAAAGAAAAGGATTCCCCCAAGCACAGACCCAAGTATGACTGCCTTATTCATTTTAGATGGCGGCGCAAATGTATTTTCCGGCTCAGGAGCAAATGCAGGAGCAAGCGATGGAGCAGAAGCATCACAATTAGCTTGGCAAAGTCCCTCATTACCCTCAACCCTGAGCAAAGTCCAAAACAAGTAGATATGGATACCAAAATTTTAATGACCTAAGAGACTAGCAACAAGATTATGAAGCTGCACAATAAACCTTAGCTAGCTAATTGAAGAATGAAGAGAAAAAGACCACAATTTACATTTTGGTAAATTCACTAATACTGGAGTTTGAAATTCTGTACTTCATTGAATTCAGCCTACAGTGCAATCACCACTAGATGATCAAACCCTCATTGGCTATTATGTATAGTCAGAAGCAGTAAGACACCCTCACAGGCGATTTGTAACTATAATTCTAAATTCGACTATGTAGCTACCATATAATCAGATAACCAAAATCCAACCTAGCATATCATAATGGAAGAAATTAGAATCCCCAAAATAAAATCACGTTTGTCAAAATAAGGAATCACTATTAATAGGATGACTTTTCATTGGAAATCCAATCACCTGACAACAGTAGAATTCCGAAATTGGGGTACAACTCCACTAAGGTTATTGTCTCGTAAGTCCCTGCACAGTAAAGACTTAAAGCTTAAAACATTGGAATATCATATAGCTTGATTCCATTATCAAGTAATCATACAGGTTAAAATTCAAATACATATCAACCTAAACACAAATAACTTTGGGGCATAATACAACAACAACATGGCTTGACAGTCATCCGATGTAAGGACAGAAGCAACCTCAGTCAGATCTTTACAAAGAACGCAGCAAAGGAGTAAAGCTTTAGAAAGAGCAGCATCCACTGTGAAGATGTCCAAAGCTATTGGAGTCATAGACAGTGTTGTTGTCTATGTGATCAAACCTCTCTCAACTGCAGCATGTCAGACTTGAATCTTTGCTTTTTATCTTGAGAAACTCAGATATCTAACTGCTTTGAATTCTTTCAACCAGAGTTCCCGTGTGGTTCTCCACTGCTATTCCATACGAGTTCATTACTGTTTTGGGTAATTGGTAACCCATTAATGGAGTTGTTAAATTTGTTCTTCAGCCATTTATTTCCTGTTGTGGCAAACACATACATGACAATTCGAATGGAAATACGATGTATTTGCAGGCTTTCATCTCTCATTATTTGCGTTTTTGTCACATTGTCCCAATAATTCTTATGGATGTGTTTCCTTTTCTATCCAAGTGTACGTTCCTTAAAACGGCCCCATCCATCAGATAATTCAATCTTATTCTTCAAACACATGCAGTAGAATTTTTTCATTTCTCCTTCAACTAAGGGAGAATAAAACCGTGAGCCCCAGTACTTAATACAAGCTTGAAAAATGCTTGCAGTATCCTATCCTATAGGAACATTATTTTGCATTGTTGAAAAGAATTATTAATCCTACAACTTCATCAAATTTTAAGTATACATCATAGGAATGGAAATACTACATAGATGCATACTTCAACCATAAAGTCTGGTTGTAGAAGAAATAACATATGTACAAATATCTATCTGCATAGTGTGGCCATTTAAATTTCGAACAAGTAGGTATATGAGGTCTACATATATTTTCATCAAGATATCTGATGCTAAGGAATACAAGTGGATTAAAATGAGTCATGATTAATATAAAAATTCATACTTCATAATGCATTGTAGGAAAGAAAAGTCATTAAAGTCACTTACAGGAGTGCTAAATTTGTCAGGTCAAGCAGAGCCAATGGAATTACTCCAAAAAATGAATTATTATGAAGATCACTGCATAAAAATGAGATGACAAAAAATTAAACAAATAACAGAAAAACATGTTAGACCTTCACTTGGCATATCTACTACAGGATGTGGAGTTAATAGAGTTATGCACAAATATGAAGATTGTTTTTAGACGATCAACAAATGAGCCATGATTATGGACAACCGTCCCAAAGTAAGGGTGCATGACAAGACTACATGCAGATATACCACAGGGAATAGGTATAGTGAGCACCCTGTGCAGACACAATTAAGCTCAAAGTACGATGGAACCAAGCAGAAAGCTGATTTCACTCTTTAGGAATGGTATCCTGCTGTCCAATCAGCAAGCGTCTTCTACTAAACAGATTAAGAGAAAAGGAGAACCATGGTGTTCCAGAACAATAAGAATTTCACACATGAATGAAATTTTCACATGAAACATGTAGTGAGGGAAGGTAGGACTGGCTATATATGTCATATCACTTGTTCGCCTATCCTAGTCACTCTCTTGTGTCAATAGAAAGTTATATAGATTTCCTTTAAAGTTGGCTCTTTCTTCCTCTGCCTTACATTGTGAAATAAATCAATATGCTGTGTTCTAAGTCAAAATAGAGTTTATGCTGATCACCGGGTAAAGTTACCATATTAAACGAGGTTTGGGTTTCCAAGAGACTAATGATAACAGTACTGATCCATGGGACTGGTTGTTATTTTAGGTTTGGACATGTGAAAGTGGAAGTTTATAACTACTAACAAATACTCCTTTTCTGCATAAAATAAATGCCTTGTACTGAGCAGTTGCAAACCATCCATTTTTGGAAAAATGTTGACAATTTATCAAGATATCTAGCTTCTCTAGCGAAATTGTAGTACTCACATACTAGATAGAGTACTCACATACTAGATAGAGCTGACAAATTCGCAATTGTGGGAGGAATCTCCTTTTGCAAACCTCTGCTAGACAAATTCCTGTAAAAAAAACCTTATCAGTTACTAAGCTATCTCTCTGCCACTAATTCAGTATGAAAACTTACTCTAAACTTGCTTTTACACTCACAATGTAATGACTCTCGCAGGACTAGTTGAGCTACAAGTTATCCAAGACCACATGTATCTATTCGGTACACAGGGATCACCCGTAGAAGAGGAAAGGTCGAGCATGGATTTAATCTCTTCCAAAGCATTCACTACAACATCATTCGATATGAAAACGTTGTCAATATACAAAGACGTTTGAAAACTCTAAATAATTCAAAATACTTTTATTGAATTTAATTCATGTTAATTCATTCTTAAACCAATATATAAACAATATGAAGAACATGGAGAGCTCCCACTTCAGCTATATAAATAAAAAGATCATTTTGTCAAGATATGCAATATCTGTTTGCAATTTAGATCCATATAAAGAGACCAATAGATAATGACAAGCCTTCTGAGAGAGAGAGAGAGAAGGAAAAGAAAGAATGAAAAGAAAAGTTATATAAATGCATTTCAAGAGGCCAAAATGACTTATAAGACCAAGACGAGAGAATAAATCTTCAAATGTTTTATGTCTCAAATGAGAAGAGATATAACTATAGATAAGTTCTGAAATATTGAAAACATCCAATAAACAAAGATCCTGCGCTTATACCTAGCTGAAGCTTTTGACTTCGAAAATCTTCAACATGGCCACTCCTAGACAAAGAAATCTCCAAAACGAATTTTTTTAGAGTCTCTTGATAATTGCTTTGTTTCGGTCGTATTTATTTTTCTTTAACCTCTTCTCTCTATGTCTTTTGATTTTTAGCATATTCCACTACCTTGGGTAGGCCAAAACCTTATTTGAACAGATGATAGTATCATCATCCTATTTCATAAAATACAGTAAACTGGCAGATATGATGTTCTTCTCATCCCACCCCCTAATGGCAGAATTTGACTAGCCATTCCTCGATAGGTTTGTGTGCTTATCTTCAGTTATCTATCTCTAATTGATGTGAAGGGATCTTGCGCTGCACTATCATTTTGCAGAGCGTGAGATTTCAGAAGGCCTGCTAATAAATCTGTGTGACTACTGACATGCACAAGAAGAGGACTTTACAGTGTCCCATCTGCCTTCCAAGAGATGTTCTGGGGCTGATCTATGTTTTTTCATTATTTAATTTGATGATATCGACAGACCACTTTATTTTTCTGTTTTGCTCATCTTTAATTGTGAGCAATCAAAGTAATATTAGAAGGGCAGTAGGGTGTTTATAACATACTCATTCCATTTGATTAACCATTCTTGCATTCACCATATCAACAGCTTGTTCAGCAAGTTGTTTTGATAATATAAGTGCCAACCAAGAGTAACATTGATAGGGGGTTCCCACATTCATGGCATGCCAGTCACTGATCAGAGTAATGCTTCAATCACTGATTACAGCAATGCTTCGGTGACTATTGGGGCTATTTCCATCTCTGCGTTTATTATATCATGGGGCACTATTGCCTCATGTGAGCAATAATCAAAACTAAGCTCAGTCTAATTTCTCTTGCTATGTGCCCTACGACCTCCCAGTCCCCAAATTTCTACACCATATAGAAGAGTTGGTGTTACCAATGTATTAAACAGCGACAAATTAGTTTATGGTTCTTGGGACTGGATATTTGCACCCTATCTTTGAACAGCACCTACTTAAGTGCTTTTTCAAAATCCACTCCTTGGTCAATGTTATTTGGAACTTCACTCTTGTCACTACATGTTCATGATGGAGGTTTTTACAATATTACAGGAGCATTGCCAATCTATTCTCCACCACCTAGATAATGAAGAAGTTCTATGTCAATACCACTAGCTCGTCAGGCTATAACCCACAGATATAATAGATATTTCAATGCATTACATTAGTTTCTCAAGCAATTTTATTTCAGTTTATTTGGAAAAATCTCAATTGCTATCACCAGATGTCATACCAGGTAAAAATAAATACTCATCAAATCAAATTTATACGGAGAGACCAGTGTCAAACATCATGCTATACGGAGCTCCTTAAAATATGTAATGGTAGATCAAGTTAGAAAAGACTCAAAAGTACTTGAAACTAACCATCCTCCTCCAAGGTACCGGGATTGATGGACTGTAAGAAATATGATTCCTCAGCATTCAAAAATGGTTCAATGGAGGTTGCTGACAACTGCAGACTGTAGCTTTTGTCATACACTGTATAATTGTCACTGACGGCCATCCAGAGAGGGGACGTATTATTAACAACTACTGACTGATTGCCAAGTGTGATATTCATGGCTCCGATAAAGGAAGTGTTCATGGCGGCAAAATAGAAGGCAATGAAATATGAACCTTGACCATAGTTTGCCATAAATTCAAAAGACATGACTGAAGAGTTGGATGTCCGTGCAGTCTGCATAACCCTAGTAGGTAAGATCACATTTTGTGATGTTATGCTTTCATTTATAATCCTTTCATACATTGAAATATTCTGGATTGTTGAATCTGAGTCCCAAATGCGGTCGTACATATCATATGGATACCTACAATTAAATATATAATAGTTAGACAAGAAAAATGTAAATTGGGATGACAGCTAGATATGCTGTAAAATAAAAGTAGCTTGCAGAGAGCAGATTATGAAACATGTACTTCAGGAATACCTGTTCAGTCACTTTTGAAACTTGTTATCACTAAAATTAGACACTTCCACCTCGTTCAAATACACAATTCAGATGATCTTGCAATGTGCCATAGATAAGGGTAATCACAGATGATTACAAACTCGAGTTCCAGAAAGACATACATTAAAATTTTATAAGAGGCTAAAATGTCAAACAGATGATTACACAAATTGTTGCCACATCTTCAAGAAGAGTAGACCAAAATATGAAATAATAAAATCAGAAAAAGTTCAATTTATCTACAAGCTTATGATATGCTCACAATATGTTCCTTCCTAAGGATATTCCACATGGTGAAACAATGTTGGATCTTCTAATCTTGGGAAATTCCTTCAATGGTAGGGAGATAGATCTTTTATCTGTTGAGAACAAGGTGATGAGACATGGCCTGATTCTATATGTCCAATGAAATTGTTATTTCTCAACCAATTAAAACCCCTATGGAGTGTCTTGGTTGGGGTTCCTCTTGTGTATTCTTGACTGATTCGTAACCAAATTGATGAACCCAAAGATATTTATGATAGTCCTTTGTTCAAAGCAACTGGTTTCTTTGCTTTAGCAATTGACAAACCACTTAAGTGACCTGGCTCAGCTCCATGCCAATTAACAATAGATCCACATCCTGATCTCCTTAGTATATTAAGCTCAAATATACACACATAGCCAAGTTGAGTCCCGAAAACTAACCTCAAGCTACCTGTAAGCCACTATGAGCCACTCAAAAGCCATGGACGATAAGTTTGCACTGCAACCCTACTTCCTCCTACATTTCTTGGGTTCAAACAAGAGCAGTTGCAAGCTTTGTATTCCATTTCATTGGGTAGTGAGCCAAAGCCTTAATACAGCACAATGGAAGGCTTAACAGTCTGCCAATTCCATCCCCAACAACATAAATCAGAAAATTCCATTCTTTCACTGGTCTGCTGCAGCTCAAGTTTCTCAAGCTGCTCAAGCGGTTTAAGTTTGGACCTGCACCGACCCGATCCCTGGATACTGAGCTAAAGCTGATTATAAGCTGTTTAAGGCTACAGCTTCACTATTTCTCAGTTGCATTGTTGTGCTCCAACAACTTCTATGTTTCTTAGGTTCTAACAAGAGCAATTCAAGATTTGTGTTCCATTTTCTTGAGCCCCACACCTTGTTTGAGAAATCAAGAGTATTTTCTCTTATGTTAAAATAAAGCAGCACAATGGAAAACGTGATGATAAAGGAAGTGGTCATTTTGGTCTGTTTGGCACCCAGATATATGATATTGACATACAACGATTGAAGCTGCGACATCTTTCTTGCTATTGAACTTGATCTTAGAAAATTACATGCATTTGTAATAAACATAATAAATCACTGCTTTTGAGACTCTAAACCTTTGTAAAATGCTGCCTTCTTAACCTTACGTATTTTATGGTGTGCAAATCATTAATGCTATCTACAAATGGAGCTACTTCATTTACAAGCTTCAATCATGCAAAATAGACCAACAAACTTGAAATCAAGCAACGAGATTTAACAATGACATAAGGAAAGGCTGCATAATGGACGAGGACCTTAAGACAGGTGTGTGGGAACATGAGATGGAGCCTAGCAAGGATGAAGCACAGTGGGCAGGATCTATGGAGGAGAATAATAGCTTGATTCTGATTCGGGGCTATTCAGGTGATGGCAGTTTCGTGTTTTCTACATGCAAAAGTGGGGAAGAAGTACATATGATTACTACCGATACAGGGAGAATTTTGGACCACCCGGAACCTACACATGTTATGAGCAACAAAAATGGGAGCAGATGCAGATAATGGCACTTGCTGCCAAGGATGGCACCTTGATCCAGATGCCGAGGATGTGGCAGCTGATTAGCAACTCTGGGCCAATAGATGTGTAGCCCAATTTAGTTGGAACCCTGGAGAATTCTAGTGGGATAATCTCTGCAATCATCATTTGGGGTGCCCAAATGTTCCCTTCTTCTAAAATAGTGTGAAATTTGGGCATTTAATATTTATGCATAGCTGACTCTGATGCGGTTTTCTATCAGAGGAGTCATAGAGAAACAGTCTCACCAGTATGCTTTGGAGCATTCTGAAGAAGATTTGGGGTGAGAAGAAAAGCAATGAAGACTACTTTCTTACAATGGCAGTAGCACAGAAGACACGTGCAGTGGGTGAATGAGAAGGGAAAATAGGTCATCCTATGACTTGCATGAGATGTACTAATCTCCATGTGAGTCAACATACCATTGTTTGTGGAACTATAAAGGTGCCGATTTTCATAAAACTAAGTCCTATTGTATGTACAGTGGGTATGCTCCTGGGGTTCAATTCCATGGCCCAACCTTGGATGAAGGTGAAGGTAATGATAACGGGTGGCTCCTTGTTAACCCTGAACTGTCGTTGGTGAGATTATCTCACGGAGATATCCATCACCACAAGGTAGATGAACAATGGGATATGCTTAGTAGCCGTACAATTTGGCCTCACATGGAAGGCAAGATGCAAGGAAGTCTTTGAACGAAAAAAGGAGCAACCTAGTGATTCAATCATGAAGATCTGACTGGAGAGAATTCACATCTTAAGGGGCCAATATGATGCAAGAAAAGGATCATCAAATAAACATAGTAAAAAAAATGGCTTGCCTTCCATCAATTTTGGCAACATTTCCAGTTCTACATACACCAAAACAGCAGGATACAATAGCAATATGCCCCACGAAATTCGCTGTTTTAACGTCTCTTTCTATCATTAAGAGCAAGTTCTAAAATAAGTTGGAGTCCTCCACATAACTAGCCGCTATGTATTTCAGTCAGTAGATTCAGTGAATTTTACAGAACCCTTTTAAATAATCATCTAATGAAATTACCTTGTTAAACTTCCCGTCTGGTCTCCAAGATCGATTCTTGAATTTTTTCTCATCAAATACATCTTCTGAATAGGTGTATAAAAAGATGTAACAGCTGCAGACAATTTCCGAATTTCCAATGAGGAAATGAAGGGATCAAATTCATCTGATCTTGCAACACAAATATTGGATGTGTCACGTGTTGCTAGATAGATTACTTCATGCAGAACAGTTTCATTCATATTATTGAATGAAACATTTGCCCAATCATTTCCATCAAACAATAGAGAAAATTTTGGTAGGTCGGCAGTACTGTTGTATTTCCCATCATAATTCCCATATAAAAATCCTGCTCGCAGAAGATAAGAAGAGTTTGCTGTTGTATCTAATGTTATGCAAGTCTTTTCAGTTATGTTTGGAAAATATCGAAGAGTGTCATATGGAACAGTGGCATTGACTTTCACTTTAGATACTGATCCAAATGCAGTATAACTTGAGTCTGGAATCCACGTAATATTTTCTACCATTGTTACATTGGTTGCGCCAAAGTCAATGCTGATAAAACCATCTGTAAATTAGTTATAAAGCATATCAACAAAATAAGCAAGAATTGACCAAGCTAATTATAACAACTCAAAATATAGGATTTACACCAGAAAAGCAAAAGGAGATATGTTAATCATAGCCAATAAAGTTCTGCAAAAACGGATGATTTTGCAATGTTCCTTGTATTTGTTCATAAGCAGAATGCATCTTACTGTAACTATTGTTCAGTGATGTTGCTCTATGTATGAAATCACAAGCAATCCACGTTGTGACATGCATTAACAAATCCCTAAAGAACCAGGAAATGCAATGCAATGACCTACTACACAAATGGTGTCATTGTGTTGCTCCAATGGATGCCCTGACCTCAAGAACAAGGAGTGTTGCTCCAGTTAACTCATTACTCTACAACACTAAAATTACAGAGGGTTTCTGGCAAATGCCCATGCTCACATTTGCACAACCATGCATAAGCATAGCATGAGGATCATTAGATAAGATTGAATATTCTGCAGAAAAAAACAGACATGTGACCTATTTTGCGTCAATATACCATAAAAAGAAGAAATTTTCACTATGAATTGCCTCACAGAAGAGTATTAGGCATTGTTAGGGATGACCAAGAAGGTTGCCTTTGCTTTCAAGAGCTTCTAATACCATCCCCTTAATCAACAATTGCGAAGACTTCTATAATGATTTTCAGGCTCATGGGCATGCGGTTACACTTAAAACAATCCATAAGACCGAGCCACACAAAATTAGTTATGGGCCACAGAATATCAAGAAAATTTGATTTTGTACATGTATCTGGAAACAGCACACCATCCTTTTTATTGACAACAAGGTCATTATCAGCCAAAATGAAAGGTGATTTGCTGACTCTGGAAACCTCTTTGTTTTGTATTGGCTCATGAAGGAGAGCTTTGACAGCTACACCATGGGCATTATTTCCTAATTTACTTCAGTTTCATTTGGTTTGTTGTTCTTCAAGATAAGACAACATTTGCCGTTCAGTCTCATAAGCAATTTGGCGTTGAAAATATTCCTGTGTACTTTATATCTCCATGCTCATATCAATATAACTTTTATCTCAACTTTTTGGAGATAACAGTTGAAA
Source organism: Azolla pinnata (assembly GCA_037176905.1). Classification (NCBI taxonomy): domain Eukaryota; kingdom Viridiplantae; phylum Streptophyta; class Polypodiopsida; order Salviniales; family Salviniaceae; genus Azolla; species Azolla pinnata. Next base: position 17,272 of record JBBBWG010013924.1, read on the forward strand.
TTGTAATATCATTTATACGGGTCGTGGGAAGCAAGCCATTCAGTAATTTTATCAAATACATTTCTGCGGAAACTACATTAGCAATCAGAACCTTTGATTGTGAATCATGGGTTATGATGGCTCTTCACAGACGTCAATTACCTTGCCTTTCTTTGATTGCCCCTAATCACTTCTCCATCGTGGATCGGCCCATGTTGAAGCTCTCCCATAAGTAGAAGTTTCAGCCCATCTACGCGGATTGCCTAGCCTAATGGGAAAGTTCAATAATTTGGGGAAGTTCTGCTAAATTCAACCCGATTCATTCTGGTTAACTGTCCTCAAATATGGAGAAGTTTGGTTCTATGGGCTATATTTCGTCCCTCCTGCCATCTTTCTCGGAGGAAAACAAGCACATGTTTCTTCCGCGCTTCTCGAGATATCACTTTGATAATGGAAACAACAGGATCTTCAGAAGCCAAGACAAGCCATTATCTAGTTTCTGAAGGGTACTTAGACGGACCAAGATGAAACAAAAACATTCGCAATCAGACATTACTCTTTGATTTTAGGCATCATGTGCCAGCATGCTGCCTAGCAGGGCTTTCCTTCCTCCCTTTTCTCTCCATCTCTAATTTGTACGCATGAGAAAATCGAAAGAAAGTTCGCTTTCTTCTTTTGTGTGCGTATGTTCTGGTATTTACCTGGATCTGCCAAGAGCGAAGGTGGGCGGGAGGCGCAGAGGAGGAAGATCAGCAGCAGCAGGATGAGCTGACAAGCGGCCAGCAACGGCGATGGGCGGGCTGCACGAGACCATCTCATGGTGAAGCATTCCCCGGCTGAGGGGAAATCGATCGCGGCGCAGAAGAGCTCGAGACGGACGAAGAAAGACAAAGTTAGGGTTAGGGTTAGGGTTAGCGTTTAGGGTCAAGGTTAGGGTTAGGGTTAGGGTTAGGGTTAGGGTTAGGGTTAGGGTTAGGGTTAGGGTTAGGGTTAGGGTTAGGGAAT
>JBBBWG010013946.1:0-18218 GCA_037176905.1 Azolla pinnata
AGATCGACAAAGAGCCCCAGTTCGATGAAGCCCCCGCCCCGATCTGCAGAGTTGTTGTTGTTGTTGTTGTTGTTGTTGTTGTTGTTATTGTTGTTGTTGTTGTTGTTGTTGTTGTTATTGTTGTTGTTGTTGTTGTTGTTGTTGTTGTTGTTGTTGTTGTTGTTGTTATCAGAGAAACGGAATCGGAGCTCGATAAGCCCCCCGATCTGCAATTGTGATACTGGCTTTGTTCGAAACGGCAACTTGGCCACAGCTGCTCTGAAAGCTTTGTTTTTTTGCCCTAAAAAAGGATTCAACCTTGTATTAATATAAAACCGCGCCCCACAAGAGTCGTATTCGTTTCATACAAGGAAAACTCATTTATGCATCGAGTTCGGAAACAGACACATCCGAAGTTTTTTCTTCTTCTTCTTTTCTTTTCCTCGAAAAAGATTTAACCTTGTATTAACATAAAACCATAATTGAATCGATACGGAACGTAGTCGATGTACATTTAACTATGATGGTTTTTGGCTAATTTTGGCTATGTTAGTGTTTCAATTCTCATGTTTCTAAACCCAAAACATCTGGAACCTTCTGGTCACGCCAGAGTTATGTACCATGTTGTATATACGTACGCATTATATGTATGTACGTATTATACGTACGTATGTACACATGCATGCATGCTTGCCTAAGTGGGTTCTTGGCGAAGACGAGATCAAACGGTTCGTCCAATCTTTGCGTGATTTCGCCCGTTTCGTACCATCCCTCTCCATCCGATTATTCGGAGATTTCGATTTGTTCTTCGAGGCACAATCCGAATGAACGGACTCGCTATTTCCCAGTAACGTTTTTCTCTCGCAGTGTTGTATGTTTCTCGTCCCGATTCTTCCATCTGCAGACCCTAAACCCTAAACCCTAAACCCTAAACCCTAAACCCTAAACCCTAAACCCTAAACCCTAAACCCTAAACACTAAACCCTAAACCCTAAACCCTAAACCCTAACGTTATTTCTCGCAGTGCTGTATCTTTCTCGTCCCGATTCTTCCATCGGTAGACCCTAAACCCTAAACCCTAAACCCTAAACACTAAACCCTAAACCCTAAACCCTAAACCCTAACGTTATTTCTCGCAGTGTTGTATCTTTCTCGTCCCGATTCTTCCATCGGTAGACCCTAAGCCCTAAACCCTAAACCCTAAACCCTAAACACTAAACCCTAAACCCTAAACCTTAAACCCTAACGTTATTTCTCGCAGTGTTGTATCTTTCTCGTCCCGATTCTTCCATCGGTAGACCCTAAACCCTAAACCCTAAACCCTAACGTTATTTCTCGCAGTGTTGTATCTTTCTCGTCCCGATTCTTCCATCTGCAGACGCAGATCGTCGTTGGCATCAATACCATGGAATTATCGATCGAAAGGTTTTGTGGGGCGGGGAACGATCCGTAATGGGTAAGGTAGGATGCGGGAATTTGTTCTACGATCTCGGATCGGATCGTGGGGCGACTTTAACATTATGAATCGCACCCTCAGAATGCCGATTAGCTCGCAGAATTCGGTGTCGATAAATCTATAGCATCGATTCCCGGATTCGGATGAGCCGAGTTCCTGTATTTTCCACTGGCTTTCCTTTTTATAGTGGGCTTCTCGACGCTTTCTTTTATAACTAATGGAAGGATCAACTTTTGGTTCTTGTTCTCTTTTTTTTTTTCCGGGAAAGAAGAACATAATTCTCTTAACACTCTTCCTTCTCCGCAAATCTGCCGCGCATTATTTCGCATCAAATCATTCTACTAGAGAATCGATGCCCGAGAGTATATGCCTGAAATGATGAGCACCATCTCCTTCAAGACGGATCGATCCGATGCAAGTGAAAGCAATTGCTGAGTGCTAATCCAGAGAGAGAGAGAGAGATCTTGGAGGTTAAAAAAACCCCAGAGTTTGACAAATTGTTTTTGTTTTTTTTTTTTGCGGTGAAAGAGTGCTTCACTTAGTTGTGTTATAAACTTGAAGATGCCAATCAGCTACAATATGTGTTTGTGCATTGTCACATTTGTCCCAACGGAGTTGTCGAAAGTTTCCCAAAATCCACGGCTTTTGCTTAATCTTCCCGATAACTTGCTTTTCTTCGAAACGATGAGTAGCTTAACTTCTTGATCGATCGACCGATTATGAAAAGCAATATGACACAAACCAAAAAACAAAAACAGAACAAAAACTCTCATTTCTAGACTCTCCAAATGAAGACATTTTTTGGCTATTGATATAAAGCAATATGCCACAGACAAAAAAAAAACAAAAACAAAACAAAAACTCTCATTCTAGACTCTCCAAATGAAAGACATTTTTTTTGCTGTTTGATATAAAGCAAATCTGACACTGCCTAAAAGCAATAGCAATGAATGGGTGATATGTCTTGATCTTTATTTTTTATTTTTTTTTCTAGAAGGTAGCTGGTGATGGGGCCCCTAAATGCTGCATGATGGCATTGGTGTTTGAATGGGGGCAAAGGGAATGTGTCAGTATCTTTCACACCCACTTGTCTTGAGCCCCATTTGGAGACTTTGCTTTCTTCCCCATGGATTGTTATTTTGATTATAATCATTATTAGTAGAGATGTTTTTGGGGTCAAATGCTGAGCAAATTGAGATGTTTTAAGGGTCAAATGCTGAGCAAATCGGAGCGATGAACGGGATACACACGACGATGGCTTTCCGGATTTTGTGGCCTTCATTAAATAAATAATTAGATAGGGATTATAATGGCAAGATCGATACCATTTTCTACTATAATTGGTAGGGTTTAGGTTTAGGGTTTAGGGTTTAGGGCTTTTTGGTTCAGGGCTCAGGGCTCAGGGCTCAGTGAGAATATATCGTTTGCGCTCGGTGGAATCTTGCATCGTATGTTGTGCTTGTACGCTCGCTTCACCATCCGATTCCAGTATCGGAATCTGTTTGTCTGTCTGATCAGCTTTCTCGGTACTGTACGGAAGGATCTTCCGTCTGGAATCTATCGTTCTCGACATCATGGCCCCGGGGTGAAAATCCTGGATCCAAACAGAATCTCTTTTCGGATTGGTTTTGTTCTGATACTCGATAGGAATCACAGGATTGAACCAGAGCCCATTTTCGAACCATCAGCAGCTGTTGTATATTTGTCTCGAATCTTTCACAGGATCTTCAGAATAAGCATGAAAAATAAATAAGAGAGTCCTCCATATCAAAGACGCATTGTAGTCCATTGGACAACCATTCACTGTAATTGATGGTAGGATAATTTACCAAAAAATGGTAATTATATATTATATGAATAAAGACAATTAAGATTAATGTATTGTTCAAGAGAGGCTATGTGATTAGTTCCAATGCTCACAAAGTCTCTCTCTTATGTTATATCATCATAATCATATATGTAAATTCCAGTCAACTATTTGCCCTTCTAAACCTACCCATCTTTGCATTATGTACACTATAACAAGGGGATAATTACCGAAAAACGCTCAGCAAAATTGTAAATTACATTTTAGCGCCTTCTAAAATCAGAAACTACAAAATAAGGTCCACTCTTATCTTCCACTAAAAATTAACACCCAATTAATTCTGTTAATATAGCGTTAGTTGATTTTATTCCTAATCGCTTCCCACTAATTGATCCTAATCGATTCCCTAACTATATTCAATGAACAAAAGTCGGTACTTTTAGAATCTACTCAATTGATTAATGGGTTAATTTGGTGTTAATCAATCAACTGACGTTAATCAATTAATTAATTGATTTGGTGTTAATAAATTGATTGAGCGTTAAGCTTTAAAGCTAGATGTTAATTTGTAATTTCTAGTTTTAGTAATCCTCCCTATAACAGATATATGTAAACTAATCGGCCGTTAATTTCTAAAGCTAGACGTTAATTTGTAATTCTGCCCACACTAAATTTACATATTGGTGGACTAAACATTACTCTTGAAAACAAGTCCACAGATCTGTTTTGATTTGAAAAAGAATGGTAAGCACTGGATTTGTCTCTATCAAATTATATAAAGCAAAAGAATCGACGAGCTTGCCTCATCGATCGCTCAACAGCTATATATATACATACATATAGATCTAAGACCATTAACCAGCTACCATCATCCGAGGTCTAAAGTGGGGCATATATGCAACGATCGAGAAAACGGGGATCATCGAGGCATGAACCCCGTACAATGACGCTACATTTGCAACAGGGCACATGAGCATTTTTCTGCTTACTAGTACTGTCTTCTGGATCGATCGAGCTCCCGATCCAATTCTCCACTGGTGGCTATTCCTTGTGAAAATACAGTGCCCCAATCTTTGACAATAAGGTGCTCAAAAAGCCACAGGAAAGAGAGAGAGAGAGAGAAGCAGCAGCATCAGATGGAAGAATGCTCATGGTTTTTGCACAGCCTCTTCCAAGTGGGAATTGTTTTCAAAAACTGACAACTTCATCCAGTGAATGCTTCTGTGACAAGCAAAAACAACTCCCCAAAATAAAATAACTGTAAACATTTTTGTTTCCAACTGTCCATCACAGCACACAACATGATGTTTATAACTTAGATCAGAAGTTATACCCTCGTCTCCGAGACATTTGCATGAGGTTGCCGAATGATTCGATCCGCTTAATCGGACCTTACATATACCATTTTCTGCTGAATTCTTTGTAATTTGACAAGGCAGGGTAGTTGGAGAAACAAAGCTTAAATGCAAGACTGAGCACTTTACTTTGCAGTGTACCACTTTACATAATTGAATCATTGAAGCATGGGTTTTTTTGCCAAGCCCTTTCATCTTTACCAGCATTCATACCCTGAAATCTTTGAGTAGAAAAACTCGGTTTTTACCTGGTGATCCTTGATGATGAGGGGCCCTCCACCCCCCTGCAACTAGATCTTTATGTTTTTCTCATTTGCACTATGAGAAGAGAACAAAACTCCTGAAGAGTGAACTTGTTTCGATCTTTCACTTCACAAATTTCCTGGGAAATAGGTGAGCATACGACTTTTAGATATGACCATAATAATATTGTTCCATCCATCATAACCAAACTACGCGGTTTATTGATTTTGCTTTTTCCCGTACTTTGTCGAGAAAAGCAGAAAATCGACCGAGTTAAAGAGAGATTTTTATGGGTTATCTATAAACCCATGAGCTGAGGAAAGGGACCAAGTTACAAAGTAGCAAGCAAGCCCCGATTGCTGACACAATCACTATCATTGTCAGAATCACGTGCGAGGTCGGATCAGAATCAGTAGGGAAAGGCTTTTCTTATAAGATTTTTGTTTAGAAAGGAGAGGTATATTTACAATTCTTCAATTCAACCTATACAAAGTGTGCAACAACAAGATCTTTTCTTTTGGGAGCTGGATTTCCATTTCTCCCAAACAAATTTTCATGTGTTGACAGACTTTGTGTTTATCAAGGGTCAGCATGGCCTGCCATTTCATCTTCTTCGCTTGATGTATCCTCATCGCTTGCTTCATCATCACTACTATCCTCTTCTGGTGGATTCCCAATATTTTCTGCTTTTGCATACGTTTCACAATACTCTGGCAGCCAAAAATCAAACAAGCATCAACAAACTCTTTGTAAGTCTAATCAGGTTTACCACAAATTTCCTCTAAAACTTAGCCATGGATATATAAACGCCACCACCTATATAAGTACTGCCTGATGTTTTATGCATTAGCTTCCACTTTCTATAGTATCACTTCTCGTACAGCAAATAGGTTAACCAAAACCTGGTAACCTTCAACCACTCTACCATGAACATTAATGATTCTCCATACGAATGCAAGTGCCAGCTAAGTCTAGGCTATCTTACCATTAAATTCTCCCAATCAAAATAGTTCTAGTAAAAGGAGATATGAATAACAATCTGAAATTTTACTGTACCTTTCACTTTCTTTTCATATTGCTCATGATCTCTCATCATGAGGGCAGCAGCTTCACCATTTAGCGGGTCCGCAGGATTTGGATATAAGAGAAGCTGTGGAAGGAAGACTTCAAAAACATTCAGTAGATCTGGAAAGAAATGGAAACATATGAGATATGTGTCTATAACAAATGACAAATTGTAAAACTGCAGCATACGTAAGACTGTCTCACCAAACATTGGACTCCATGTCTGATTGATGACGTCCAAGCAAACAGAACCTGACCTGAAAATTTAATTACCAATAGCATAAGGGATGTGAGTGAAAGCTCCAATGTACGCAACAATAGTTAAGATGGCTAGAGATATACATCTCATCAACGTTGGGATGATAGATTTTGTTAACGAATCCTATTGAAGGTGACTTGTATGGATATGCATCAGGTAACTCAACCCGTATTTTCCATGTACCGGCTTGGTATAAACCTGTAACCATGAAACAGGAACACAATTTCCATATAATGATAAGAACCACCAATTTTCTCATCACACTGAAAAGTCTTCAATCAAAACACTTTGCTGAAAGATTAAATAGTAAAATGTAGAAAACCTGCGCACAACAGAAAAATGAACCAAACATACCACAAAGACGTCATACATATATTTTAGTCAAAATACAACACCTAAATTACAACTCATCGTAAAACAAATTAAAATAAGAAACCGTCAGGCCAAACACAACACTTAACATTATTTACAAATATATCGACACAAAAACTAAAATAGTTTCAATCAAACATAATTTCAAGTAAAATAAATGCTTGGAATGAGACTGGGTGCTGGTATTGTTCTTGATATGAAACCTCCAGGAGAATGGGTCCATTTCTTGTAACTTAAAAGACATAAATTAACCTCGTGTCAGACTAATATTAATGAAACGAGGGGCAGTTCCCGAGCGCTGGACAATCTTACACACAATTTCTACAGAAACATAGCTATAGTACACGCTCACCCACCTAGGAAGAAATTTTTCTCACATACAGTTGGAACGTGTAAACATATACTTTCTTGAGCTTATTCTAACAAGCCTGCGGATCACATAATTTCTTCATTCTTTCTTTCTTAGCGGATCACTTACTCTTTCCTAACGAAACACTTGAAGCCATTTAAAGGCACCCATACAAGCCTTCCCAATACAGCTGATCGAAACATATTAAATGGAGGAACTTTTTCTTTCAAGTTCTGGCATTGTGAATCATTCCAGTACAAATCAATAACAATGATGCGCATAAGAAAAGCTTGAAGAGAAGAATGAATCCATGTTGCTTAATCACACCTCCCACCCCTGGACATTGTGAATCATTCCATTACAGATTGATACTGATAATGTGTACAAGAAAAGATTAAAGCGAAGAATGAATTGATGGTGCTTAAACACACTAAGGACCCCAGAGCAAAGGATATGAAGCACACAGAAACTACCATCGAAGTCCCACACCACTGAATAGTACCTAGTATATTACTTCGGTATTTAAGAGGAATAAAGTTTGAAAGAGAAGTGTCTTTCCTCCACTAATATATTTTCAGCAGAATCTTGAGATGTCGTAATTAAAGGGATCGCTGGTCCTCTTTTTATAGTTCCAACTCTCTGTGCTCCAAGATCATCACATGTTCCCACGTGTAAAAGGTTCCTATGAGACTGTATCAAGTCCTAAGGGATTATTAGTTTCTTCCTTATCCTACCTTTAACCCACTAAAATTAGCCTTTAGATTTGTTCGTAAGTTTATGATGAAAATGGAATACTACATGAGTTGGAAAAAAATGCACCAGCCAAACAGGAAGCTTGAGAGCTCATTTCCTAATCATGTAAAGTAATTCAGCTCATTTCATAATCACGTAAAGGTATTCACTTAAAGTCCTTCAAATTAACGGCAGTGCCTCTTACTAGCTAAGATATGGCTGGCATGTAAAGTGCAAGGACTGCTTTGGAGATAGATGGCTAGAAAGCTTATTTGCAAATGGACATACATGGTACTCAATATTCGCTTTCAAATCTTGAAATTAATGGCAATTCACCAGGTATATGCACTCCACATCAGCAATCCACTTCATGGTAGATATATAGGAAAAAACTCATGATCACCATGGAAGCCTTGGTAATCAATTTCCGAATAGTCCAATGTATTCGATTAAAAACTCTTTGTGCAGCATTAGCTTATGAATTCTTTAACGTTTGGTTATGACATCTTCATAACCAGGGCCTTTTATACATCCTTCAAGTATCTAGAACAACCTTCCTATTCTCTTCTTTAACGGGCAGAACAACCTTCAAGTATATAGAACAACCAACTTGGGTACATATGCTACAATCACCTTCAAACTGATGAATTTCTACCTTCTACACACTTTTACTATAGTTTAAGGAATAAATACAACAATGATGGATGCATAAACGTCCTTTCAAAGCAAATGTGAGAAACTTAAATAAAAGCTCTTTAATATGATTAAGGACTGAACATGAAGTTCCTTCAAAAAATATGTAAGAAATGAGTACACACTGTCTTTAGGGCCACGAAATTCGACAAAAAATTCACTGATCGCATCGCTTGCCATCTCCACCTTATAATCACTCATCATCCTGCCATTATGAAACAAACAGAGACTAAGAATGAAAATTTTAAGGAGAGAGAAGTACACAGTATCAAAATGCTAACTAAGAAAAATATGCGATATAGAAATAAGAAAACTCTGAGCAAAGGAACATCCACAAACTAAAGCCCTAGCCCAGAAAAAGATGCAAAGTACTGGAGTGTATGCACAGAATGAAACCCCGTGGTCTAGAAACATTAATCAATGAAACCTTATCCAAAAAAATTTGCAGAGAGCAGCAAATTTCTGTTGATTTCTACACTCAAAAAGCTCCCAGAAGCGAGGATTAGAGAGAAACGATTGAAAAACTACGCAAAATACTAGGTAGAAGAACAAACGATCCTAGAAAATGAAAGGAAATTTTTTTTGTCTAAAAGGAGAGAAACGACAGACAAGAGGCGTGAGAGGAAAGAAAACCTGGATTTCATTAGAGAAACATAGAGACTTTGGAAAGCAAACTTAGAACCCGAAATGATAACGGTGATGATGACGATGGGAAGTGAACAAACTCAGAGGGAACGGGAACGGGAACGGGAACGCGAACGGGAACGGGAAGAATGAGAAGGGGGGAGGAGTTAACAGAAGGGAGGCTTGAGGGAACGTACAGTTTCATGACGTCCATTTCTCTGCGCTTGCTGGGAGAGGACATGGCGCTGTCTCTATCTCCCTCTCTCTCTCTCTGTGGCGAAGAAGAGAAAATGGAGGACGATGTCGACGACGAAGAAGAAGAAGACGAAGAAAGAGATATACGTACGAACGTATATACGTACGTACGTACGCCCGTATATACGTTTGTATATACGAACGTATGTACGCTTGTGCATACGTACGCATGTGCGTATGTACGTACATATATATGTTTGTACATACGTACGTACAGATACACATACACGCGCACGGGCACATGCATAGACATACATACGCATTGCGCACATACATCCATGCATGCATGCGTACCCGACATACGCTCACATACATACGCACACACGCACGCACACATGCATACATACATACATACGCTGTGCATGCATCCATGCATACATACCACAGGCTCCACGACTTTACCTTGGATGATGATGATGATGGTGATGGTCATGATGGTGGGGTTGTTGATGGATGATGATGACGGTGGTGATGGTCATGACAGTGGGGTTGTTGATGGATGATGATGACGGTGGTGATGATGATGTGGGTGATCGTAACGACGGTGATGATGGTCGTGGTGGTGGTGTGGATGACTGTAACGATGACGATGGCGATGATGGTGATGCTGGTGGATGATGATGTGGTAGAATATGACGATGACGATGATGGTGTGGATGATTGTCACAACGGCGACGGCGATGATGATGCTGATGGATGATGATGTGATAGAATATGACCATGACGATGATGGTGTGGATGACTTTCACGACGATGACGACGATGATGATGATGGTGGTGGTGGTGGTGGTGGTGGTGGTGTGATATATTATGAGGATGATGATGATGGTGATGGTGGTGGATGTTGATGGTGTGATAGAAGATAAGGATGATGGTGATGGTGATGGTGGTGGATGCTGATGGAAAATGATGTGGTAGAATATGATGATGACAATTGTGGTGTGGATGACTTTCACGACGATGACGACGGCAATGCCACTGATGATGATGGATGATGTGATAGAATGTGAGGATGATGATGATGGTGAGGGTGGTGGATGTTGATGGATGATGATGTGATAGAATATGACGATGACGGCGATGGTGTGGATGACTGTCACAGCGATGACAATGACAGTGACGGTGACGACGATGATGGATGATGTGATAGAATACGACGATGACGATGACAGTGTGGATGACTGTCACGACGATGACGATGATGATGATGGTGACGATCACGATGATGATGGATGATGTGAAAGAATACGATGATGATGATGACGGTGAGGGTGATGGATGATGAAGATGAAGATAATGAAGATGTGATGATGATATGATGATGATGATTGTTATGATGATGATGATGATGGTGATGGTGATGGTGATGATCGATGATGGTGATCTTTTTTTCCCCAAAACTTACCTTCTCATCAGTTATAAACAATGTCAAATGGCTACAATAACCCAAAATGGGGAATTCATATACATTGCATGTAACTATTACTTTTACAGAGGTGGAAAAAGCCATCTAGGAGGAATAAAATTCCATATAACAATATTATTATGGATCTCAAACAAATGAGAATGATACCATTGTTTATAAAACATAAGATGATATTGATGGTGATCCGCCGTATACCCCAATGGTTAAGACTAGCAGAGACAGAGTCTGACCCAAGCTTGATGTGGCCATTATGGAAACAACAGCTCTGAAAGAAGCGAGGGGTTTCGCTATGATATCAATTGATGCTTCTTCTATCACCGACGCACGACTCTTCTTTGACGGTAAGTTACAGGAATATTCCGAACCACGAGGGATAGATATGAAATGCAGGGAATTTCGTCAGGTGACAATCTGCTTTCGGTTCTTCTGGTTAATCGCCTTTGAGATAAGGGCAGACTCCTCTAATCAACCATTATATGTATTAGAGGGAGTAGCTTTCTTTTGAACTTTCAAGAAAGGCTTGAATATTCATAGATTATCATACGATAATCTTTATTGTGGCTCAAAATGCAGAAAGCGTCGAATGTTGTAGCCAACTCAAAGACATTCGTTCAGATGCCATCACGGGAGTAGATTCTTTTGAACTTTCAAGAAGGCCTGAATATTCATAGATTAATTACACGATAATCTTTCATGCGACTCAGATTAGAGAAAGAATTGAATGCTGGAATTTCGAAGGATCGTGCAAGAAGGCAATCCCATCTTGTGGCCATAAATCTAAGGCCTAGGACTCGCATCCGGACCTTAGCAGTGCCGACATCTACTACAAGTCCATTGAGACATTGGACTTGGTTCAGACCTCAATAGCGCCGATAGCTCTTATAGGCGCACTGTGAGCATTTGGGACTCGGATTTGGAGCTTAGCAATGTCGGCAAGTGCTTAAACCCTAAATCCTAAACCCTAAACTGGGTTCAGACCTCAGTATGCCGACATCTACTTAAACCCTAAATCCTAAACCTTGAATTGGGTTCGGACCTTAGAACATCAACAGCTCCTGTAGGCCAATCCATGGAGGCCTTGAACTCGGGTTTGGAGCTCCGTAGTGCCGGCAGCTACTTAAACCCTAAATCATAAACCCTAAACTTGGTTCAAAACCTCAGAACACCGACAACTACTTAGACCCTAAATCCTAAACCCTAAATTGGGTCCAGACCTCAGAATGCCGACAGCTACTTAAACCCTAAATCCTAAACCCTGAACTGGGTTCGGACCTTAGAATGTCGACAGCTCCTGTAGGGCAATCCACGGAGGCCTTGAACTCGGGTTTGGAGCTTCGTAGTGTCGACAGCTACTTAAACCCTAAATCATAAACCCTAAACTTGGTTCAAAACCTCAGAGCGCCGACAGCTACGTAGACCCTAAATCCTAAACCCTAAACTGGGTCCAGGCCTCAGAATGCCGACAACTACTTAAACCCTAAATCCTAAACCAGGAACTGGGTTCGGACCTTAGAATGTCGACGGCTCATGTAGGCCAATCCACGGAGGCCTTGAACTCGAGTTTGGAGCTCCGTAGTGCCGACAGCTACTTAAACCCTAAATCCTAAACCCTAAACTTGGTTCAAAACCTCAGAACGTTGACAGCTACTTAAACCCTAAACTCTAAACCTGAAACTACTCAAAATGCTGACAACTACTGTAGGCCAAATCCATCGAGGCCTTTTGAACTCGGGTTCGGAGCTTAGCAGTGCTCATCATAGCTGCATACTACCTACCGATTGCACCAGTATGGCAGGCTAAACCCTAAACCGTAAACCGTAAACCGTAAACCGTAAACCCTAAACCCTAAACTCTAAACCCTAAACTAGATCCCACGAATCGAACACACAATCGGGCCCGATACGATTTGAATTGCACTACAGATCTATGTTGTTTGCAGGTGAAGTCATCGGTTGTTGCCTGGGGCTCAAGATTCCAGTTTCAAGATTCCAGTTTCATACCCATCTGGAATCTCTCGCCATTCATTTGGTGAAGAAGACAAGATTTCGCCCACCATTCTGTGCCCCATGGCGTGAAACGCAGAATCAGAGCGATCGATAGGGAGCAGGGAATTCGTCGACGAGCGATCGATAGGGAGCAGGAATTCGTCGTCCCTGTCGCTGGCTGCTAAACCGGCTTTCGTGACTCCTCTGCGTGCGTACTGATCTCAGAGTATCGCCCTTCTTGTCAAGACATATCCTTGCTCTCGTATTTCTTCTTGTCAGTTATCCGATCGAGGTTTTGGGACGTATCTGTTTTCAGGGAAATCGAAGAAGACCGCAGACGTGATCGAATCGAAGAAAGCAATGTTTTGAGCTCAGGTTTGCTTCTTCTTCTCCTTCTCCTTCTCCTCCTCCTCCTTCTTCAAGTTTTTTTGAATAGATCGCGGGTTCGGATATCCCATAACTCCATTTCCCCCCAAAGGACTGCCTCTACATCCATTCCTTCTCCATGCCTCTCATCGCGTACATTCCTCTGCCAATGCGTGCTCGGTCAAGCTCAGTGTAAGCTCCCCTCCCGGGACTCTATTCTACTCTCTCCCCTTTTTTTATGCTTTCTAGGCTTTGTATGATCATCTGCGGTCTTGTGTTTTTTCTGGGCTCCTTTTCCGCTTTCTTCTGATGGGTGGAACCCTGATCAATGGATCGATCAATTGATGTGTCTTTTCTTTATTTTTTGGTTTTTAAAGTTTTATTTTTTTTCCTGCTACAATATGATACACATAACTAGCTGATTGATTCATGTATTTGTTCACAATTTGAAGTTTGTTAAGGTTTTGTTTCCTGGGTTCTGTATTGCCGCTTTTTTACTTCCGGGATTACAAATTTCCACCGGATTGGTTGCACTTCTGACAATGGATTAATATTCTGAAAATTGAAGGTTTTTGTCTTGTTGTAATCTTATATGCGAATACTTGGATGACCTATATATTCATTCACAAATCTGAATCTATTGCGGTTTTGTTTTTCTGAAATTGGAAGTTTTTGTCTTGTTGCAACGTTATACGCATATAGCTGAATGATATATGTTTTGATTCACAAATTGAAGTTATTGCGATTTTTCCTGGGCTCCATATTGCTTCCTTCCGCTTTCCAGATTACAAATTTTCATCTGATTGGTTGCACCACTGATTGATGGATTGATCAAATAAAACGTTTTTTTCCCGAACATTAAAATCTTTACCTTGTCCCAATATAATATGCATACAGCTGAGTTGATCTATGTATACATTCACAATTTGAAGTTTTCTCTTTTGTTTTTCCTTTGCATTTTGATGATCTGGTTTCTCCTACTGATTATCCGTACCCCCTTTTTTTGTCTCCTTTCCATGTTTTTCTTTTCTTATTTTTTTCATCTTCTTCTATATAGATAGAGGAAAGGTAAATTTTTAGGATTTTGTATTTCACCTTGCTTCAAGTTGTTATTTTCCATCGTGATGATGATTATATATGCATACATATCTGATGATGTTGTATATATCTAGATGTATCATGTACTTATGGACTGTCATTCTGCTGTTTTGTTGTTGAGTTAAAAAGCCTTTGGAGGAGTTGGAAACAAATTGCAATTAGGCCATACGGTGCTTCCTTTGCTATGGCATCACCATCATCACCGTCACCATCACCATCCTCATCAAGGAATAACGCATCTAATGCAGAGGCCCCCACATGGAGAAGAGATTCTTCTAAAGATGATAGAAAAGGGTTCTCAAAGGAACAATCACGAGGCTACGTTGCAGAGAGGAAATCCCCCACTAAGCAAGATCGGATATACTATCTTGGTAGACTTCTGTAAGTCAGCAATAACCAAACTTTGTCCCTGTCCTGTGATCTTCGGTTGTGAAATGAAAACTTTTGATGAAAATACTCTGTTGGATGAGTAAGATCAGATTTTTATTTAGATAGGCTTGCCACAACTGTTTTTGATCTTAAAGGAAAACATTTGTTGGAGATTAAACATGCTTTCAAGTTAATTTTGTTGCCTACAAGACAGTAGAACTTCCAGGGGGCAATGTAATGTTTACCATACATACACTAGGAGTACTCATTTTAAATCTTTTGTGGTTCAGTGCTTGTCGCTAAAACAGCTCATGTTTACTTTGCCTGGTTCCTAAATGTCTGATTCGGATGTTTTGTATCCACACAAATGCATTATGAAGGGTGTGGTAACAATGGAAAGAATCAGAGATTTAAGATGGCTCTACTCTATTTTAAACACTCACCCACACTGTGCATACATGAGTGGTGATTTTTATGGAACAAATATTCACTCAGTTTTCATAAAAAGACCTCAGCAAGTGCATGCGAGTTGAGCATTGTTTCCAGTTTTTTTTCCATCTCGTAAAAAGAAGGATAATGACTTATAAACTTTTTGGATATTTATTAGCATATCGCACGGTTTTTGCTACCAGTAAAATACCACTCTGCTGTTATAAAATGTCTAGTATATACGCCCACAACCTATGGATATTTTGGCACTCTTCAAAAATCGTTGGGGATTTACTTAAAACAGTACTTGTATGTATTGTATCTAAGAGGAGTTCTGGATTCTGGTATTTTCTCCCGAAACTGTTTTATGCATATCTCATGACTGGTTGACAATTACTATCACAATTTTGATGTTTTGTTTTCCTTATTGATAGCACAAGTATTTTGCGGCACCGAGCAATGGACCTGAACCTGACAATCCGCCCGGATGGTTACATTGCAGTTAAGGAGTTGCTTAAACTTGGAGTCAAAACAATGGCTGGGATACCGTTAAGTGTTTATACAATGGAAGATGTAATGAAGGTATGCTGTTTTGACCTATGCTAGACCGAGTGCGATGCTTTTTATGCTGATTCCTATATCAACCAAACTTCTTTCATTTGAGTATCTGTCTATCAATATTAATATATGGGGTTATAGTACCTTTCTGCATTTTGTTTTGTTGGTTGCTGTGTATATTGTTTTCATATATTTTTGAGTTTATACTCTTGGCAGAGCAAGACATGTACCGTAAACTTGTCTCAGATTTCCATGCATTGAATTGTTTGCATAGGCTGTAGAACAAGACAATAAGCAACGCTTCGGATTATTGGAAGAAGATGGTGTCCTCTTGATAAGAGCTAATCAAGGACACAGTCTGAAAGTAAGGGGAAAGCTTTTTGGGATAGAGTCTTGGAAATGTTTCTCCAATCAGTTGAAGTTTTTTCTTTTATCATTGAGCGATTTGCTCTTTGTTTTAGGTCGTGGAAACAGAGAAATTGCTCAAACCAATTCTTTCAGCAGACGAAATCCCTGGTAACTCTTGTGACTCTGATGTAATCTGTATCTATGCTTTGATATGTTGTCAAGGTTTTTGTGAACAAGTATATGTTTTGGCAGTTTGTATACATGGTACTTCAATGAAAAATCTTGATTCGATACTTAGCACTGGACTTAAAAAGATGGCAAGAAATCACGTGCACTTTGCAACTGGTTTGCCAAAGGAGGATGGAGTAATTAGTGGTATGCTCATTTATGGGAAGGTTAAATCTGAAGCACACCGTTACTTAAGTCATGCAATACTATGTACTTTGGTTGGATTGCAGGGATGAGATCCTCTAGTGATGTTATAATCTACTTGGATGCCAAAAAAGCCCTAGAAGGTGGGCTTGTATGTGTTCTGGTCTAATTGGAAATATGTTCATCTGCATGCGCATTGACGTGCTGTATTTTGCCAGATGGAATGAAATTGTATATGTCTGACAACGGAGTGGTTTTGACGGAGGGGTTCAATGGAGTTGTATTGCCCAAATACTTTGCTCAAGTTGCAAAATGGAGAAAAGGGAAAGCTGTTCCTTTGGATGTGCCGCTTATCAAGGAGTGAGGAAAAAATGTTTTGATGCTTCACCTTTGCTTTCAATGGTGAACAGATAGATGTTTGGATCATAATGGGATCAAGGAAAGAGTTATTGATCAAAGTTTATGGAGATGTCAAGAAGATGGTATCTTTAATCCAGTTGTATTCAGCTGGATATGCATCAGGGAAACGGGTAAAATTCAAAAAAAAAAAGAAGGTATGAAGCTCAGTATCAGTTTTTCTCCATCCCTCCTTTCATTAATCTCAGGAAGGTATTTATCATAATTTCTCAATGAAATTCATTATGGAAACCTGAGTAGCATGTATGTTGAGCAACCTACAGATGGATGTATCTACATACCTATCTTTCTAGTTTTTTCTACATCTTCCTGTAAAAGCTTCAGGCTATGCATTGATTACATCGTTGACCATTATTACATTGCTGTCAGAAATCCTAGACATCTTTCATTTAACGATCTTCCATGTTTCTAGCACTAATGCCTTGAGGGATTATTATTATGGCCTTTTAGAAACTGTCATATATGATGTGTGATATATCAATGTACTTACTCTCCAGGGATGATTTTCTGAGAGGATTGTTTTTCTTCTGCATGTACATACATAGTCCGTATAGTTTCTAAACTTTATTGTACGACACAATTTTAGCACACGAACCGTAAGAATCACTCAAACTTCTTCTATGCACAATGATCATCCTTCACGTGAATGAGACTTTAGAAATGACTAAATTTCTTGGTATCCGATTGTTCATCATGACTTTTCTTTCACCTATGAAAAAAATGATTTGACCACCCAGGACTGCAACTTTGAAAGTTTTCAAAGGCGTTTAATCCGATGCATTTGCTGTTTTCTCATCAAATGGCTCCTAAGTAAAGCTTTTAAATTCTGGTTTTTTCTTGTTTTGAAGGATGGTCTTTTGATAGAACCAAAGTTTTTTTTTTTTGACTATGTATATAGCCTAAAAATCTCAGAGATTATGTCAATAGATACCCTTCAGACAAATCGATGACTTGCATTCATGGAGTCTAGGATTCGCTTTAAGAAAGTGTTTGTGCTCTCCAATTTTTGTTTTGTTCCCAGATCTGTCACTCCTCTCGAATGGTGTACCTCTACAGTGCTAGCTAGCATGAAGCCGTTCCGATTACGCATTCAGAAGTGGATCAATCGGCGATCTCATCCATTGCAATCTCAATGCATATCAGATGAATTCTCATGTCTAAGCGAATGCGATCCTCGTGCTGATAAACAATTTCCAAGGATCTTTGTTGTTTGTTTTGCACCGGCATCACATCCATTGATGTCTTTCTGTGTCTCTGTACCTGGGCTCTGCATTTATGAATGTTTTACGGCAATGTTCATGATTTACGGCCGCCACGTCATCGGGAGCGCGCCACGTGGCAGCCACGTCATCATGAACGCGCCACGTGGCAGCCACGTCGTCGGGAGCAACGCGCCACGTGGCAGCCACGTCATCGGGAACGCGCCACGTGCCAGCCACGTCGTCGGAGCGCGCCACGTGGCAGACACGTCGTCGGGAGCGCGCCACGTGGCAGCCACGTCATCATGAACGCGCCACGTGGCAGACACGTCGTCGGGAGCGCGCCACGTGGCCGCCACGTCATCATGAACGCGCCACGTGGCAGACACGTCGTCGGGCAGCCACGTCAGTCATCATGGACGCGCCACGTGGCAGTCACGTCGTCGGGAGCGCGCCACGTGG
>JBBBWG010013957.1:0-18212 GCA_037176905.1 Azolla pinnata
TTCTTTCCCATATGGCCATGGCTGCATCTAGCCCTGGTCTTCTTTTTCCACAGCAGAATTGACACTGGCCAGAATTCTCGGGAAAGGGGGTAAGAACATCTCCGATTCGATCGAGCAGAACAGCAAGCAAGCTGCACGAATCGATGGAAATGGAAAGTCTAGAAAACCCTAGATGTTCATGTATGCAGTAGAACCCTAACATTCGAGACCAGGTATCTTGCATCGGAGCAAACAAAAGGAGAGGGCAATCCAACAGATGAAGTAAACCCTATTCCTTCCATGGCATAGATCTTGCTAAACAGTTAGCTAGCTCATCTGACAAGCTAAGCCCTATCTATCTCTCCTTCCCTGGAACAAAGGCTGCAGCTTTGCATCATCACCTGTGGTATTTCTCCTGCCCAACAGCTGATTCAGAACAGATCCTCCCCAAGAGAGGGAAAGTCAATGGATGGAATGAAACCCTAGCCATTGAAGAGGCAGATCTTGCTCTGCAATACGGAAAGGAATGCGAATCGATTGGATCCACCGAAACCCTAAAGCAGAGGTTGCATCATCACGCACAGGAAACCAGTTTTGTGGATGCATCAACTGGAACAGACCGTCGACTCGAGTTGCGAAAGAAGATCGATCAAGCGGTAGAGTATATTAACTTTAACCCTGAATCCGACCTTTATATATTAGATCCTCTGGAATCGCACTCTCGAGAGCGAGTCAAAAGGCTTAACCCAAATCAAAACCCTAAAACAAAGATTGCATCAAGCCAGACCACTTATCAGAGCTTGCATCCCAATAGATCCAACCAAAGTTAGTGCAGCGCTTGCATCAGTAGTAGGGCAACTCTTCCCTAACCATCGAGCTTAGCCCAAGTTGCATGTGGAAGGCAGGTCAAACGGATAGAATGAACCCCAATCCTAGCCCTAACACAAACCCTAACGTTAACTCCAACCCCAACTATTTCCATATGCCTATCCCTTATCATACTCAGAATATTAGACCTGGAGAGGACTCTGTAGTTGAGGAGCTTATGGATCTAGATGCCCTTCTTGCAGAGACTCCATCAGAGTCTTATTTAATGGGGTTCCCACCCACAGCGCTTTCTCCGTCTTCCTCTGATACTTTCCTCTCTTTCCCTTTCCTTTCCCCTAGTCCTCCTCTTTTCTTCGACTCTCCGAGAGGCATCAATCCATACTATGTAAGCCCAGGGTATACCTCGCAAAGTTTCCAAACTTTGCCTTCATTTGATTCCGATGCTGGTAACGAAAGCATATGTAAGGAACAGGATTCTGACATTCCTTCACATCCATCGCACCGTGGTTCTATGCTCGTCTCAGGAAAGAGGAATGTTTCTCCCTTTCCTCAGTCGATAAACCATAGATGTTTGCAACAAGAAGGATTGATGGAAGATATGGTATCAGAAGCAATAGATCAGCAGCAGTCCCAACCTGGAGTTACAGATGTAATTGAAGCTAAGAATTCTAGAGTCAAATTGCTGCATCCAAGCCGTCAACTTCAGGAAAAGCACACTAGTACATCTGTCTCAGCATTGCGTAATCTGTCTTTTACTGATCGGATTAAAGTTGCGCTCACTCAGCACTTGCATTTATTTGGCAATGCTATTCTTGTGCAACTATGGGCACCTCAGAAGCTTGGAGACAGAGTGGTTCTAACCACGGATAAACAGCCATGTATAATACACACGCCCACGCCCAACAGCGATAGCTATGATTGCCTCTCTAAATACAGGGAGATCTCTAATAGGTATAGTTTCTCAGCTGAGCAAGATGATCCAGACGCATTACCAGGACTTCCAGGTCGGGTCTTCCTAAAGAAACTCCCGGAATGGACACCGAATGTACAATTTTACAGTAAGAGTGAATATCTTCGCGTTGACTATGCAAAGAGCTTTGGTATTCGTGGGTCATTAGCTTTGCCAGTTGTAGAAAAGGATTCAGGTCGTTGTGCGGCAGTTCTCGAGCTTGTTATGTCAACCGAGAAGTTAGATTACAAAAGTGAGATCGAAAGCGTGTGCGATGCCCTCAGTGTAATGTGCAAACTGCTTTTTAAGTTAACTCATTCAACTTTTTGAAACTGTTCTCTGGTGTATTGAACAAAAACCATTTCCTTAATCATGGTCTTGTATCTTGTTCTTGCAGAGGGTCAACCTCGGGAGTGTGGACAAACCTTGCCACCTTCCACTTCAGGTATCATGTCTTGAACTTTTCCTTTGTTCGCCAACTTTCTCTTTGCTATAAACCAGCTCCTGCACATGATTCTCTAACCACCTCTGGCACCTACATTATTCAACTAACACTGATGATATAAACCATTTCCTTATAGCTTGCTCTATTAAATCTTGTTTGTGTTAGGTGTTGGGTACCTCTAGGGAACTTGTTCTCAAAGAAATATCTGAGATATTGATGGCAATTGGTAGTGTTCACAAGCTTCCACTGTCACAAACATGGATTCCTTGTCGATTGTGTAATGTTCTTCAGCAAGTAGGAGAGAACCACCCTCCTGATGTATCTGGTCAAAATACCCCCAGAGGCCTCTTTACTGGGGACGGTCCCTATTACCTCACCGATCCTAGGCTTTCTGGGTTCAGAAAGGCATGTTCAGAGTACTTTCTTGACACGGGACAAGGTGTTCCTGGTAAAGCACTGGTGTCCAATGAACCTGTCTTTTCTCCTGATGTGAGAGACTGTAGCAAAGAACAATATCCATTGTGTCACCATGCTCGGATGTTCAATCTCCGTGCAGCTGTTGCTATTCGGCTCAGAAGTGTGCATACAGGTGGGAATGATTATGTCCTGGAGTTCTTCTTGCCACAATCCTGCGTGGAGCCTGAAGAGCAACAATTATTGTTGAATGCGATTTCCGTAACTATGCAATGCATATGCCGAAGCTTGCGAACCATCACCAATCTAGAATTGCAGGAGGAGAAGGTTCATCTGATTGGTTTGGACTTGCATACAAATCTGCCAGTCAGCAAGGATGGTCTCACCTTAGCGAAATCTGTTAATTTGAGCTGTGATTCAAGTTGCATCTCCACTGAAGGATCACCTTCATCCCAGCCTAAGGAACAAACAAATAGGCATCAAGAAGATCTGCATTCCTTGCAGATTTGTGTGGAAGCTACTCCTAATTGCGATATAAGGGCATCTATTGATAATGTACATCAACCAAGTCCACCTCAGCCTCATACAGACGAGAACTATTCTTCCCGACAAGCAGGAAAAGAGTTGAATGAAGATAGAAGCAGTGGGAAAGGGCAATCTGAAAGCAGACGCCGTGGGATGACAGAGAAATCTGTTAGTCTCAATGTTCTGCAGCAATACTTTGCTGGTAGTTTGAAAGATGCAGCTAAGAGTCTTGGTGGTATGCAATCTTTCCTTTCTTTTCAATCTCGATGTGCATTTCACTCTTAACATGCTTTGTTATACATTGCTGATGTTACATGAAGGGTAATGATTTCTTTTATAGAAGTTGGGCCTTGTTTTGCGCTAGATGTAATTGTGTGGAATGAATTTGTGGCCTATTCTTGTGCAATTTAGTTCTTTGATTTTTTTTTATAACATGTGGGTTTCCATACGACAAGTAAAACCTAAAAATTCAGGTCAAGACCCATGCTTAAGTAGTTTTGGTTGCTCTTATTTGATTCCTTTCCAGGATTTTTCTGCATATGTTTTTGCGTGTACATGCATGTGTGTACTTATGAATGCCCTTAAATGTATGTGATGCAGTGTGTCCGACAACACTGAAGAGAATATGCCGGCAACATGGGATCTCAAGATGGCCATCGAGGAAGATCAACAAGGTCAACCGGTCACTAAAGAAGCTTCAATGTGTGATTGATTCTGTTGAGGGTGCAGATGGTACCTTGAAAATCAACAACATTTCAGCACTGGCAGCAGCTGTAAAGCGTGTGCAAACAACTAGCGACAACAGCTCAGCAGTTAAGTTGGGCACTTGGGCTGTCTCATGGGAAGCTAATAATGGAAAACCTTCTCCTTCAGGTGCTACTAATGAGATTACTTTGGGTGACCCCTCTTTGTCTAAAAGCATAGGATCTATGCTTTTAGAGAAGGATGAGACCCAATGCAAGTCCCCCCAGAACTTGCCAATGGTATTAGTCACAAGTGATGATTCATTTTCTCCTCTACAGAGAACTTTGGTCGATATGGAAGGGATTGGATGTAGTATCTCTGGAAAGGACATCAATAGACCGTTCAGGGAGATGAGTGATGTGCAAATAGATGGACATTCGCGGAGAACACAAGGATTTGAAGTCGATGAAAATGATGAACAGCCTTCAAGAACAAAAATGTTTGAGGTAACTGGTAGTCGTTGCCATCCTAATACGCCAGGTAGGATGGCATCGATGGCTGGTGTCGTGTTGCCACAAGCTTTTACCCGTGAGGAGAAAGGAAAAGGGAACGGTAGTAATACTAGTGCAAGCGACGACAATAGTTATGAGTCCCACTGCCATGAAGGCTTCAAATCTTTTTCCATGTTGAAAAATATACGCGGCATGCCTGGTCTGTTTGACAGAGAGAATGATTTGACCAACTATTATTCTGGACCTAAAAGCTTGGATTTCAATGGTGTGGTGACAGTGCATACGCCGACATCTGAAGGTGAAGAAGATAGCCAAGAATCTGTACGAGTAGCTGGATCTTCCCCTGATTTAGAATCGTCGAGGATGCAAGGAAGTGAATCTGGATCAGGCTCATTAAGTGGAGAAAATAGCTACAGGAATGAGCGACGGGATTCGGAGGATGCATTTGCAATCATCAAGGCTACATACAAAAATGATATTACACGATTCCGTGTGGGGTTGGATGTCGGATACAATGATATAAGAGAAGAAATAAGTAAAAGATTCAAGCTGAAGGCTGATGGGTTTTCTCTCAAGTATTTAGATGATGACGAAGAATGGGTCATACTGACATGTGATGCCGATGTTTCCGAGTGCATTCGGATTCTTCAATTATCTGGCCAAAACCACATAAAATTACAGGTGCGTGACTGAATAGTTTTCCTCTCTATATATGGAAGAAACCTGAAGATACGGAGGATATATGCTACACAAAAAAGGGGGTAAGCTCCAATCGAAGCACCGATGAAGTGGATCTCTGCCATATTGTAGCCATCTTCAAGAAAATACAGCAGAGCTGCTAATGTACCAAAGGAACTGTCAGTTCTGGACACCGGAATATCATCCAACAGCCAAACCCTTGTAGATATTTTTGTAAATCTTCATCACGATGTGGTGATTTCTGATTGCCATTAAAAGTGTTCCATAGCTGAGCTCGTCCTTAGAACATAAGGGGGGGGAGTATTTAAAAAGCTGTAGTTGTCCATATATACAGAAGATTGGTTGAAAGAGCCTTATGAATTTCCTAACTTTTTCAACCTCTCTTCTTGTTCGGAGGAAAGAAGAGTTCTTGTAATTGAATGCAGAAAGGTTCTGGTCATGGACTCCGTTTGTTTCTTTGATCTTGTAATATATGGAGAAATTTAGCTATCAATTTGGGCATGGCAAACTTGCCCTTTATCGATTAAACTGTATGTGTGTTCTTATAAATAATTCATTCTAGTGGTTGAACCCTTACCGAAAAACCAAATGATTAACTTAGAGTGAGATCTGATTGTTAGTGTTCATGGTTGATGTAAATAATTAATTTAATGGAAAGCAATCAAAGATAATGCTGGTCGATGTTTGGGCAAAATTGTATAAATACAAAACTTTAGAGCAATCTGGTTCAACTCAATGCTGGAAATGTAGGACATGAGACAAATCTGATCCTAACTTTATGCAAAGTCAGATGATGTTGGTTCTACCTCTTCCCGTCTCTGGCCAAAATTTCAACATTGGTTATAAAGCCAAAATCATCAGAACTTATATCTGTTAAGATTGTCAAATTACTTATATTCACACACTGCAACCGCTCTAGTCCCGTGCTAATCTGGCTCAGGATGCCCAAAACATTAATAGGTCCTGATCCACATCAAAGACCTCGTAAAAAATTGTGGACATAACTCAATAGAATTGATAACATGTAATTAGAAATCCGTAAATACTCTGCTAGATTTGCACAGTTCAGTCAACAACATACCTTCAAGAAACTCATTGTCTTAATACACATGATGAGTATCAATCAGTAGATACTCCATCAGATTTGCACAGTTTGACTCGATCAATTTTGACGAAGGGAATTTAACTCACTACTGATTGTAATTGTATTAAGGGCTAAAAAAAAAACCCTGTGGACTCGAGAGATTTCTTCAAAATCAGAAAACACAGAGTGTCCAAATGATTTTCTCAGAGAAAGTTATTGATATTTACAAAGAAAGTCAAAACATTTTATAAAATTTGAGGCAGATCAACAATCTGTCCAAGAGCATTCTGGAGGTATAGATTTTGAACAGCATTCTGGAGGTAACTTCTCAAAATCTATGTGGGAGTGATGCATCGGTGAACACAATAAACCTTTGGATGGAGGTCAATATTAAAATATACAAAAAAAGACAGTTTTGCAGGTAATCTTCTATCGAGGACGCAGCAAAGCATCATTGCAATATTTCTTGAAGTTCCCGCTCTCTTCAACAACAAAATCGCTGAAGCACAGAGCCATCAACTCATAGTTAGGCGTGTTGAGAAAACCAAAACTTTGAAATTTTCTCTGGAATTTGCAACAGTTCTCGAACAAACATCTCAGACAAATAGTTGCCAAAAATTCTAACCATAGTCAAGCACTAGAATATAAGATGTGCCAGAGCTTAAAAGTGCAAAATTTTCAGTCAAGCTAGTGGTGTTGCGAAGACATAATGTTGTTTCCATAAATCTACCAGCATAATCTTATTTTATAATAACCCCGCTTATGCAGGCATTTCAGTTGTTTCATTAATCATATAACCCTCTCCTATAGGCTATAATCCTCATCCTCAGTATATCCTCATCGATACTACTCTACCCTGAACTTCTAATTAGGTTCTTCATCTACTATCAGAAGTTGAACTCATATACTACATAGAGCATTTCTTTGCCATGGAATACAGTATAATCAGACAAAGCTTTTCAAATAGAAAAGGAACAGCCAGCTAAAGAGATCATACCAAACACGTTGGACCATCTCTGCTGTATCCCATCGAGGACTCCATGGATAATCAGAATATGAACGAGTTAATGGTTTTCCAAGGTTGTCAAAGTGCTGAACGCAATAGAAGAATACGATAGCCAGTTGTTAAGTTCCCAAATCGTATGTATATATGTATATACGATTGTAATAAACGTTTGCTACAACTATTAAAGCTTACAAGACAACTCTGAAGCACAATAGTTGGCTGCTGTTTTGGGAAGTGAGTTGACAGCGTGAAATGAACCTACAGAACACACATTATGAATCCACAAAATACATCATCCAGAGAACATTTGAATGATTAAGTTCAAAACGTTGATTCCAGCTCAATGAGACTGTATTCTCTTAAGTTCAGAATCATTTTGAGTCAACTGCTTCATGTCTCCTGTCTTCAGGGTTGATCATACCTTAATAATTGAAGATAATATAGTAATTTAAAGATTGGCCAAACATTTTGGACAGCATCAGAACAGCATTTTACACAGTAACTGCTATTATCAATTTTTAGATGCTTGCAGGACTGCAGAGAGTTTCTGATAGTCTTCTTCCAGAAATCCTTCAGTCGGTGATAGTTCACCATCAATTTATATTAATCGAAAGCTATACAGTTATGAAATTGCATGTATATGAGCGTGTTTTTCTATGCCAATTTTCTCGTTTGCTATGTCCATTTCTATTGTCTAAGACGCATCTAAGTTCAACTATTCTGATTGAGCTTTAGGGTATGCACAATATCATTTTTTGATTCTCAAATAAAAATCCTAATCTCAAGGCATATAGCCTGCACTTTAGTCTTCCTTACTCTTGCAATTTCAGCCGAATTAGTTATTTTTTGAAGTGCAAAAACTAATCTGTTTCAACAAAAGAAAAGGAACCTAACTGAAATTTAAGAAATTGCAATACAGAAAATCATTTCTTTTAGGAATGTGATACGTATCAGATCAAAGACAATACCAGAAAATAAAAAATGCCCGAAGATGTTAATATTGATACTTTTCTCCCAAAAACCTGCAGCAAAACTATCATTTAGCTAGCAATCAGGAAATGCATGGGCTTGACAAACGAGCTATACATACATATTATCATATAAAAAACAATTTTGACATCATGTCTGATTCCATGTTCAACATTCAGAATGAATTCCTGGCCATGTTAATAAAAGACTTTCTGAAAGGTAAATATTATCAGTACAGTAGATTCATAATGTTAACTTACACAGTTTCATACAGAAAACAAATTTAGGATCATGTAAGCTAAAAAGCTCAACTTTCATCATGAATTTCTCATTTATCTTATTGAACCCTTACCAAAGGAACCAGCATCACAGATTCATAATGCTTCACTTTCATACTACATGCGCCACTACTTTGGCCAAGTACAGATTAAACAGGTATAGCTATCTAGTTGAGATCCTACATCATTAGCATGCAATGAATTTCTTTCCATCA
The DNA here is from genome assembly GCA_037176905.1 of Azolla pinnata. NCBI lineage: Eukaryota > Viridiplantae > Streptophyta > Polypodiopsida > Salviniales > Salviniaceae > Azolla > Azolla pinnata. The sequence continues at coordinate 8,588 of JBBBWG010013957.1, forward strand.
CATCCTAAATAATAAAGAAAATGAATTTATAAGCATATTTGTGACAAGAGTAGTACCAGTCACAAACTCTCAGAAAATGCCTATGGACTATTTGTTGAGATTCAGGTTAAATCAACTGATTTATTTGAGGCACTTGAGGAGCAGAGCATGCTTGGGGCTCCAATCTTATTTCTATAGACTCATTCGGATCACACTTAAGGTGTTTGGGTGATCCAAAAGAGCAAGTTGTTGTTCCTTTCCAAGAAACAGGGCTTTATAGCATTGTTGCACAAATCCCTCAGAAGAACAGAGAATCAAAAGCAATTTATTTCATATAGAACATAAATAATAAGTTGACATGAAGCTGAAAAGGTCATGCTTACTATATCTGCCTCAAGAGGCCATCCGAAAAAGATGGCTAAACCTTCTATGAAATTTTTCCGCAGTGGAATCGAGGCAAATGCATCATTCATCTGTCATAATAATCAACAATCCTCAAAATTATTACATGATAGAGTAACTCTCTCAAAGAAAAACTACAATGAACTTATATCACCTGTTTCTTCAGAATTTCCTGCAATGCTGGTATATACTCAGCAACACACCTGCAAAATATTAGCAATATAATGTAAATAGGACTCAGTATGCATTGAAAAACCCTCTCTAAGGTCATATACTACAAACTTGGATTACCCAATTTTTTTGGTAAAGAGCATGAAATGTTATCCCCTGCCTAAATGCTTAAGGCATAAGTTAGGAATCAGACTACAGCTGGTGATGCTAGAATTTCTGTCCTCATCAGTGGGTCTGGCACATGATATGCTTGTTCACAATTTATCAGGCATCTCCTTCATCCCCGACTCAGGGTTATCATAGCAACTTTCCTCACCCACAAGCTCTTCAAAAACTTCGTTCAAAAACATCACAGCCCAAACTAGCAACATACACTATAAATTTCACAGAGAAGTGATGGCGCCTACATTCTTTCTGGCCAGGCAGGTAGCTTCACGTCATCAATGTCAAACAATTCCTTTGTCAACTCAGGAGCAAACAGCTTCAAGGATGGGGGTGTGGGGTTCCATGAATGTCCTTTCCGGACAGGAAATATAACCTGACATCCTTTCAACAATCGTCAGTGCATGCTTTAATGGAAATCCTAGAAATATTTATCCTTCAAAGTGAAACGAAACTCCTCACTTTTAGCTTAATAACCGCTTGATGTTTAGATGTTTGAAGGCCACACTCTGCTCTAAGGACAGAAACAGCAAATCTGACCTCCTTTGTCTGCAGTAGCGTACCAGGGAACAACAAAATTTACAAACAGAAATAAGCACATATAATCGAGAAAGTTGTTGGAAGTGGAAAATTGAAGTGCTACCATCTGTATGGTCAACCTTGTCAGTGGTGTTGACTACACACATCTCGAGGCCCTGTAACAAGATTAGATCAGTACCCAGCAGAAGAAATTCACTTTTCGAAAATGGCATCACTGTGGATTAGTGCACAAACCTCCATTTCCCTAATTGTTCCAAATTCGAACCTCAGCCTCTCATCATCAATTTGTTCAACAAGTTTCCGCTGATATTGTAAGTAGAATGACCTATAAAAAACTTGCATTTTAAAAGCAAAGGAAGGAAAAATCTATGACGTAAAATCATGACTTATTAACATGGGTTTTTCTATACATCGTTAGTCATCTTCTTGTCTCACTTACATATAGATAAAAACACAATGGTTTGCATGTCATCCATTCTAGTCTTTCTACTAGTGTACTTCCCCGCATCCCCAATAACTCTTTCCAAGCCTCAAATAATGAAGCCTGTATTCGTATTCCCAGAAACAACCATTATTTCCCTAGCCCTAACCTCAGAAGTTTATCGTAAATGACGAGCCTGTGCTTTCAATTCAAAATTTCAGACTCGTGAAATTTATCAGACATGTATATTCCTATCCAGCTTCACCTCTTAACAAACAATCATATCTGGACATTAGGCCCTAAAATGCATTTCATTATCATCCACTATCGTATAACTTATCGTTAGAACACGACACTTCTGTTCGAGAAAAGCAATCAATTTTACCGTATTTCTACTACTAATTGGAAAAGCTTGCTTGAATCTTTCACATCCCAGTCACTCAAGATATTCCATGCAGAGTGCGAACTCGTTTGAAAATGATCTTCAACCATAGCTATCTGAAAGTTCTCGTCTTCTGCTGGAAATATAACATCTGGAGGGTGCCAAGGATATTCACTGTTGAAGATAATATCCCCTGGACCACAAAAACCAGAGAAAAGAAGACTCAACAAAATGTGGTGAAATCAAGTGGAATTAATTTAGCAAATGAAAGAAGCATACATATATACGGTTTACTGAAGAAGGTCCAGATTAATGGGAAAAGAAGAAGAGGGCATCCTAGAATAGTCTCATCAGATAAAAACACCAATTTTATTCCACTCGTTCAGCAATGTAGGATGCATACGGAGATTTTGATATGATCTCAACATTTAAAAGGAAAAACAACATTAGAAGTTGGGTAAAAATAACAGTATACAGCAGAATCTAGCAGAAATGGTAGGAAGCTTGATAAAGTCTTTAAACAAGATAAGGAAGTCCAACAAAACCGAATTTCTATAAAAAAAAAAGAAAGATGAAGGAATAGCAAGTAAAAGAGACTACTTTTCTGTTCACTGATGCAGCAAATAGAGTGAGAGAGAGAACACACACATGTGCTGACGATCTAGAAAAAAATGCATACCATTTCTAATCTACGGGAAGCAACAGAATACGTACATTTGATGTAATCGAGGCAGAACGGAACGAGGAGGGAGAAACGATCTGCATAGTTGGCCCCAGAAAATCCTTTCTTGACATCAACGACCTATCTTTTCCAGCAAAAAGAAAGAAAAAAACAAAACCCAAATCGAAACAATAAGAGGAAGAAGAAAAATACGCGGGCAGGAAAAAGGAAAACGGTGATGGTGATCATGCAGCAGCAGAAGCAGGAGGGGGAGGGGGAGGGGGAGGAAGCGAAAGACGGAGAGAGAAGGGTCTGTTTCTTTGGGCTGTATCCTTTCCGTTACCTGGATCTGAAGGCGATCGAGGAGGTATTGCATCTGCCTAGCATGCAAAGGGGAGAAGTCTTGGAGGAAGCTCGAGATCCCCATAGCCGGATGGAGTCGCCCAGGATCGATCGATCGATCGATCGATCGACCGACCTCCGGGGGAGAGGGAAAATCAGGTCAGGGGGAAAGCAAAAACGCGCAGATGCGTGCGACTTCCCGTGCCTCGTGGGGCTCGGATCTTCTTCGCTAGATGGAACCCACAAAGATATGCAAACAAAGATCGGATCAAACGCAAAAAAACAACACAAAGATCATCGTGCAAAACATCTCGAAAATCGAATGCAAAGATCGATGCCGAATGCACCTGATGCTCGATCGAATCGAGCGACAGTCTGTTGCAAAACGTGTCGTCCGTAATCGATCAACGCATCAGACGGGTAGAAACTCCGGAGATACACACACACACGCACACAGACAGACAGATACAGACGAAGAGAGAGAATAATTATATCGATATTGATGATGATCTCTCGCGCGTACTATCTCCTGGGCAGTCACTCTCTCTTTCTCTCTATATCTGTCTCTCTGTGTGTGTGTGTGTATCTCTGGAGTTTCTACTCATCTGACGCGTCGATCGATTACGGATGACACGTTTTACGGATCGAGCGATATGTGCATGCATGTACTCTTTCAGGCGGGCTTCTGTACGTATTCTCTACGGATGCTGGTGTGAGAAAATCATGTACGTATTTTTTCCATGTACGTATTTTTTTCCATGTACGTGTTACACGCTACATGTCTGGATTCGAGAATTCCAGAACGAAAGGTCGTGTTCCTTTGAACAGAGGAACAGAGGAGCAAGGGGAGCAGCAGAGGAACAGCAGAGGAACACGGGAGAGAGAAGAAGGAAGGGAGCAAGGGCCAGGGGAACAGCGGGGGAACAGGGGAAAGAAGAAGCACGGAACAGGGAAGCAACAAGAGGGAAAGAAGCAAGAAGAAGGGAGCAGAGGAAGAAGAAGCAAGGATCAGAGGAACAGGGGAACGAGAAGAAGAAGGGAGCAGAAGAGGAAGAAGCGAGGAGCAGGGGAACAGGGGGGAAGAAGCAAGAAGAAGAAGAAGAAGCAAGAAGGGAGCAGAAGAGGAAGAAGCAAGCAAGGATCAGGGCAACAACAAGGGGAAGAAACAAGAAAGGAGGGAGCAGAAGAGGAAGAAGCAAGGATCAGAGGAACAGGGGGAAGAAGCAAGAAGAAGCAAGAAGAAGCAAGAAGGGAGCAGAGGCTCAGAAGTAGTATGGTACCCATACTCACGCCATAGCCATGGCTATGGAGATCTTGCCCATCTCCTGAACGATGATGCAGGTGCCAGTCGAGAGCAACGCGCATCCTGCTACCCCACCATGCTCCTCTCCTTCCTCTTCCTGCTCGACGGAATCGCTGACCCTAGATCGACAGGTATCCCCTTTCCCCCCCCCCCCCCCGCCCCCAGCTCAGATCATCTTCTTCTCTTCTTCGGCGATCGATATATGCTAGAATCGATCAGGATCTCCTTCCAGGTAGGATTTCCCCCTGTTTACTGAAATCCATTTGCTGACCGGGGCGCAGGCGTTTCGCGAAGACGACGACGACGACGACGCAGCAGAGATACCTTGCGCCGTCGAGAGCATAGATTCTCCACGGCGCAGCTATGGAGAAGATGATGGGGTTTTGGAATCGCAGGCAGCGCCGTGCTGCTCCTACGATTCGGCGGCAAGGACAGCCGAAGACGTGATTCTTTGCAGCAGGAAGAAGTGGAGGAGGAGCAAGGCTCGCCTCTCTTGTAGGCTCGAGGACGCCGCGAAGGAAGGGCAAATGCTTGCCGCAGAGCTGCTGCAATGCATCAAAGAAAGCCTCTACTCGACGGTCTCTCATAACCTGAGGGCGAAGATGCCCCGAGACTGGGTCTCGATCCTTTCGGCGAGTGTTTTCGGGCAATGCCCAGCCTCCGAGGATTGCATCCGATGCATGCCGGAATGGGTTGTTCAGCCTTCGAGCTTCTGCGCCGTGATGGATAAGGTCTCCCAGCTCGCTCTGCACGAAGACCACCCGCAGCATTCCTGTGTCGAGGATCTCTTGCTCGCCATCTCCAGGTTTGAAAAAGCCGGCCTTTTGGCGGAGCTCAGGAGATTAGGGCTCGACGAAGTGGCATCTCTTTTGGGCGGGCGCGATGTGTTCCACGGCATGTTTGCGATGGTGGGAGCTCTGCGCGAAGCCTCCAATCTTCTGCTTTCTCTGCGATCCGCGATGAAGATTCCTCTGCACGATACTTGGAGCGTGGCATTCAACAACGATCCTCACCGGAGGTGCTTGAACCACATTCGCTCCATTTGCATGCCCCCGGAGAAGTACAAGGACTTTGCATGGAAGCTGGACAAGGTAGAGCTTTGCGCGAAGGAGATCAGATGTAAGTGGCATCTTTATCGACCGAAAATATGCATCATCGCTGAAGTCACTTTGCAGTGCTCGGAATGCATAGCATTGCATTAGTACAACAAGTAAGTGCACATCGACTGCTCGAAAAGCATGGCTTGTCCCTCTTACCATGATGTGTGATGGAGCTCGGAAATTTTCATCGCTTGCGATCCGCAAGTGCATGTTCGATATGCAAAGGAGCATACAATTGCTCCAAGGAGCCAAACCCCGTCAAACATATCGCCAGCTGCGATGCTGTAGCCTCAAGTCTTATCTTTGTGTGTAGGCGCATGTTATCGAGGCGTATGATTTGTTTTCGCCATCATATACATATATGGTAGGCAAAACAAAACTTAAAAGCATCGAGGGGTAGGAATCAGTTCTCGCACCGATCTCATTTCAGTTGATTGGTCTTCGTGAAATGGGGTTTGAGCGTCGAATGAATGGTGACAAGTATAATCGATTTGCTTTTTTGAAGGTATAACAAAGACCCCAGCACAGAATGCTCATGCAGTAAATGTGGGAATCAGAAAATTGTTGGAGTCCCCTATGGCATCAGAGTTCATGAGGATTCGTTCGTTAAGTACCCTTCATACTGCTATACAATTGATACAACATTATACTGAAATCTTCCAAAGCCTGGAAGTACATGGATTTAGTGAACATGTAACTTAGTGAGCTTCCCATGTGTTCAAAATTTTTTTTTCCCCCTGATTGATAATCAAATTTTTTTTTTTCCCCTGATTGATAATCGAAGAAAAGTTTTTTGGATAAGAAGTGCGGAAAGTCTTTCCGATCGTGGCAGGTTTTGAACGGAATGCCGAAAACAAAAAGGCGTAATGTTGTCGGTACTAATTGCGATCTTTGGTTGGCAGTTCTTGGCAGTTTTCCATTACAATGCATTGATTGTTACGAAAATATCCGTGAAGGCAGCGTTTTACAGGAGGTGTAAAATTGGACTGTGGGAGCTTGAAATTTGGTGCGAATTGCCTCTTTTTTGCTCTCCTTGTCGATCCTTTTTGCTTATTGTTGCTCTAATCTCATTACACAAATGGTGTGACTATTAAAGTGTGTGCATAGCGGTGCAAAAACGGTGCGCGATTTTTGGAAGATTGAGCTCTTGTATCTAGCTTTTCTTGTTGCTACATACACTTGCATAATATTCTTCGTTGATTCGCTAGATCAGAACACTGTATCATTTTGTTTAATGTAACCCAACGTGCGAATTAGATCGCGATGCAGGTGATATGTGGAAGATTTTCTTTTCTTTTCTTTTCTTTTTTCAATTCCACTGGCCTTTTGGCAGAGAGCCTTTGGTGCCCTCTTTTTGTTTTATGTTTTTCCTTCTCTTTTAACACAGCATTGTGCGGCGAATGCACAGCGTAGCGATAGGCTTGCCGTGCAGCAATGCAACAAGAAGGCTGCAAAGAAGACAGGGGAGCACCATGTACCTTATATGTGGGTGATATGGAGAAGAAACCGTAACGATTTCCACAGGCTTTGCATGCATGTATGTATGTGATACAGCTTCCAGAGTTTTATGCATCAGAATGCGATTCGAAAGCCATACATACCATCACAGTATGTATGTGAGGGGGCGAAGACAGTGCCAGCGATGTATAGCTTCCAGAGTTTTATGCATCGAGAATGCGTATTCGAAAGCCAGACCATCGTCGCATTCTGAAGGTAGTACATACACTGGTAAAGAGTAGCTGGCAGAAGAAAAAAAACATTGCAGAGGCTCTCGGAAAGAAGGGCCGCGTTTTGTTTTGGTTTTTTTTTTTTTCCTGATGAAGAAAGGCGATGGCCGCGAGGTCGAAAGGTCAAAGCTCGATTTCGTGGTGCAGTCGTCGGAAAAAGAAGAAGAAGGATGGCGGTTCCTTTGATCTGCAGCAGATCCAGAAGACACATCATGGGCTTCTGTTTTCACCTGCAGGGCCAGAGCTGAGGCTTAATTTTAGTGTACAGTAGATTCAAAGAAAGCTGGGGTTTTCCTGAGCCAGGTTTTGCGACGACAATGGATAATATATATATATATACGCGTATGAACCAGGCGCTCGATGGCTTGCATGTAGATGGGTTTGGAGGGTTTATATGCCTGATAAGACAGAAAAATCTCATTGGAGCTCTGGCTCTTTGATTGGATTGACCTTCTCAAAGAGCAATGATGCCGACAGACAGATGATCTTTGTGATTAGGTTAGGAAGGATAGTCTCTGGGCGCGGTCAAACTTGGCGATAAGATAGATTACGGGGACAACTGAAGAATCTTGCGGTTCAAAGATTTTGCGCGCAAATGGGCTTCTCTTACCATCATCATCATCACCATCATCATCATCATAGAATGTCTGGATCATGATGGCACGCGTCTGTGCGCAAAATAATGTAAGATTCGATGATGGGGAGAAAGGAAACATAGCGGCGTTTAAATGCCTCGCCGCCGCATGGGGCGAGTTTGCGACGCAGGCAAGAAACAGCTGCCTCTGCTTGTCTTTGCCAGATGAGGCGATCGGCTAATCGATCGATTAAAAAAAAAAAACAGTCCTCTGCATACATACAGCTAAAAAAGCAGAGGCTCGTCGCGATCTTGCCCATTAAAATGACCCGACACAGAGCCTGGGAATCCATCCACACACACATAAGCAAGAGCTCCGATCCCGTGAGCTTTTCGTAGTGTTCTGCGGCAGGTGTCGACCAACTTTCATTCTTCTTCTTCTTCTTCTTCTTCTGCTTCTTGTTCTGCTTCTTCTGCTTCCTCGAATCGATTGTTATTGCATGCAGGTTTGCGATACATTCCATGACAAGTTGTTCGGATCTGGGGGCAAGTGTTCTGGTGTGTGAGGCATCCTTATCCCATCATTGCGCTTCCTCCTGCTGCTAACGAGCAGACTGCGGCGCCGATTGGGTTCAGAAAGAAAAGGATAACGATGATGATGATGATGATGATGATGATGGTGATGGTGATGGTGATGGTGATGATGATGATGATGATGATGTTGTTGCTGGTGGTGGTGGTGGTGGTGGTGGTGGTGTGATGATGATGATGGTTGATGGTTGATGGTTGATGATTGATGATGATTGATGATGATGATTGATGATGATGGTGGTGGTGATGATGCCTATGGTGGTGATGATTGATGATGGTGATGGTGGGCTAGCAGAGAGGTGATTTTGATAATCTCTCAGAGTCTGTATTGCACAACAACCATGCACACACACACACACACACACACACATTACATTTCAATGGGGAAAACTACGACGAAAAATGCCTAACAAAATTATAAATTACATTTAAAAGCCTACTGAAACTAGAAACTACAGAGCAAATGCTCAGTTTCAAATAAGTAACGCCTCGATCGATCAGTAGTGGAACAATCGATTGTGAGCTCGGTTAACACCAAAATCAATCCGCGGATTTCACGCTCGATCGATCCACAAACACCCGACGAACGCGTTCCGCCCGTTACCTCGGATCCCCGAAGCTACAGCAGTCCGAATACGGTGCGGAGAGATCCGCGAACGCGGGATCGATCGTTAATTCGCGGTCTCCGATCCTCGACAGAGGCATTCAAAAAAAGAAAAAAAAATACAAAGTTCTAGTGGCAAATTTGGTTTCATTTTATTATGTTTGCATATGCATACATATGTGTGTGAAGTTGGTTGATGGATGGATGGATGCTGTCATTTATGCCAAACTAACTAACTGCTTCTGCTCTCTTCTTTTAGTACATATACACACAAACAGCAGATGCAGAGCTCCACCATAGCCTCTTCTTCTTCTTCTTCTTCTTCTTCTTCTTCTTCAAGCTTCTTCTTCTTCTTCACTGAGCTTCTTCTTCTTCTTCTTCTTCTTCTTCTTCTTCTTCACTGAGCTTCTTCTTCTTCTTCTCTAAACTTCTTCTTCTTCTTCTTCTTCTTCTTCAAGCTTCTTCTTCTTCTTCTTCTTCTTCACTGAGCTTCTTCTTCTTCTTCTCTAAACTTCTTCTTCTTCTTCTCTGAGCTTCTTCTTCTTCTTCTCTAAACTTCTTCTTCTTCTTCTTCTTCTTCTTCTCCTCCTCCTCTAAACTTCTTCTTCTTCTTCTTCTTCTCTGTGCTATCTTTGGAGCAAAAACAGAGCTGCTCTCCACTCACCA